>CAUYSK010029960.1:0-98540 GCA_963575035.1 Avahi laniger
AGACCAGCCTGAGCAAGAGCGAGACCCCGTCTCTACTAAAAATAGAAAGAAATTAATTGGACAACTAAAAATATATAGAAAAAATTAGCCGGGCATGGTGGTGCATGCCTGTAGTCCCAGCTACTCGGGAGGCTGAGGCAGTAGGATTGCTTGAGCCCAGGAGTCTGAAGTTGCTGTGAGCTAGGCTGATGCCACGGCACTCACTCTGACTTGGGCAAAAAGTGAGATTCTGTCTCAAAAAAAAAAAAAAAATCATTTTTAGCATGGTGGCGAGCACCTATAATCCCAAATACTCAGGAGGCTGAGGTGGGATAATCACTTGAACCCAGGAGTTCGAGACCAGCTTGGACAGTATAGTGAGACCCCTGTCTCAAAAAACAAAATCTATTTTAAAAAGGTTTGCAGTGAAAAATCCATCCATCCTTCTCCCATCTCCCTCTTAGTTTCCATGTCCCACACTTCCATACTCTCCCACAGAAACGTAACCACTGTTATTGTTTCTTGTCTCTTTTCAAAGTTTCTTTATATTAATACATAACAAACAAATACAAATTTACATGCTTATATTTTATACAAATGGTGTTACTATGCACTCCGTTCTACCTTTTCATGTAACAACATACCTTGGAGCTCTTTTGGAGAGCAGTACATAGAAAGCATCTTTGTGTTTTGTTTGTTTTTTTTAAGTATTATGTTATGTGGATGAACCGTAATTTATTTAACCAGTCTCCTGTCAAACAGACCGTTTCTATTCTTTTGCTATTACAAACAGTGCTGTGGAGAATAATCCTGTTTTCAAAGTGTGATTAACTCGGACCTACGCGAGGCTGGGTCAGTCCTCCAAGAGTCGTGCCAGGGCAGAGCCCAAAGAGCTCTCACTGTGCTCTGGGGCTGAGATGCGTGACTCACTGGCTCCAAGGCTAGCCACACAGCCCAAACGCTCCACGGTGAAAACCCAGCAAACTTGTCATTTTTGGAGCCCCCAGAATGCACCATCACAGGCCACCATCTGAGGAAGTCGCCAGACTCAGGAAAATCCAGCCCGGCCCTGCTAAAAGAATGATTTAAAGGAATTCCCAACCCTGCTAAACCAAGGCAAGACTAATTACTGTAATTAGCTGACTGTACAATTAGACGTGATTAAACACATTACAGAAGAGGCTCAGCTCCCCAAACTGGAAACATCCCAGCTCAGCCCTTTAACGACGTCTGCAGCTTTTCTCTCCATTTTCCTCGCCTATGCTTGTGGCACACGTCTGCCTTCTCAATAGGGTATTATTTTGCTTTTGCAGATTAATTTCTTTTCAACACACTGTAGCATATGGACGTTAGCCAATTATGCCATAATCATTGGTTTAACATTTCTACATTTAAATTGAGATATAATTTATATACAGTAAAATGCACAGATCTTACATCTACAGTTCATAAATTTTTACAAATGAAAATATCATGTAACCAATACCCCAATCAAAACATAGAAGAATTTTATCCACCCAAAAAGTTCCCTTAAACGTCCTTCTTTCCAATAGCCCCCTCAGCATCACCACCCCTGGCAGCCGTTCTACGTTGATTTCGTTAAGGGAAGATAACTGATTACATGACATGAATTCGGAAGTAGCCGAATTGAATTGACTCTCATTGGCCATGACTCACAATGCAACCAAAGAGCATTTGGGGAGAGGGGCAGCCCAGGTTGGCTGGAGCACAAGTTCTAGAAGCTGCAGCTAAGGCAAGAAATGTTAGCCCAACATAAAAAGAACTCAGGGTTGTGACAATACCCAAGGAGCTTGGATGAACAAAGTCAGGGTGTGAGGTGACAGCATCTTTATTTTGTCCCATAAAGAAAACTGGCTTACTTGTATTGAAAAGAGCATATAATTCATTCTCCCGTTCTTAAATCCTCTAGTGTGTGTGGGAAGCCATCCCTGTTGCTGAATATATTTTACTTTGTTCTCCCTCAGACAATCACTGGATACTTTTTTTAAAAGTTTTGTTTGTTTTAATTCACGTAAGTTTTGGAGTAATTTCCAGATTTGGGCCCCAAGCTTGTAAATTAGAGAAGGAGCAAACACGCTAGAAGCTGGAAACTGTGAGCTGAGCCTAATTCTTGCCTGCGTTTTTGTGTGGCGTACACAGAGCCAGCGTTAGGAGAGCGAGGTCGTGGGGGAGAGCTTAGGGAAGGTGCTGTGTATCCAAAACAGAGAGCGAGTCTGGTTTCGGGGCCCCCTGTGGGCAGGAAATGCCATCAAGGCAGAGTTGGAGTGGCTGCAAGGAAAAGAACTTCAACTTAAACGTGAGGACAGATCAAGGGCACAGATTTTGCCAATGACCCAGGAGGTTAAATGTCAGTGTGAATTTGTAATAAAAGAGCACAGGAGGGCCTGGCTGCCCTGGGTGAAATAAGCAATCCCTGGAAGAGACTAAGAGGCATGAATCTACAAGTCTTGGTAGAGCAGAATGTCCCAATGGCGCTTGAAATTTGTGCTTCATTTTCTTTCCTTGCACCAATGAGAGAGGTCAGACTGTGTCCCTGGTCATCATAAGGCGTTTCAGACAGGTGCCTCCACCCCAGAGCCCCCAGGAGAGTATGTGTGGCCAGGAAAGGGTACACCAGGGGGAAGTCCATAGAAGGGAGGGCAGATTGCTGGACGGCTGGTGTGTAGAGGGACAACTGACAAGGAAAAGCCCCCTGCCTCCTGGTGCTGCGGATCCCAGGGAAGGACAGAGGACAGGACTTCTGCTTCTGCAAGTGTTCTGGGCAAAATACTCAGACCATGTTTTTCCTCTGCTCTCACACCACAATGATCACCAACAGAGAAGAAGACTTCTGTGACCAAATGTGCGGGAGGGTCCTCCCCACCACCAAGTGAGCGATCAGTTCTGCGGCAGACACCAGCTGGGCGTCCTCCAAGTCAGTCCCCACACCATCTACCTGGGGACAGTGTCAGATCCCACAGGTTGGGAGCTCAGCCCCCAAAACCACCCTCTTCAGATGCTAGTCACAAGTCAGGGCTTGGGAACTTCTGACTGACCAGCTTCACGTTGGGGTTCCCACGAACCCCTCTTTGGGCTCAATTAATTTGCTGGAGCAGCTCACAGAACTCAGGGAAGCACTTAAGTTTATTACAAAGGATGCAGATGAAGAGATGCATAGGGCGAGGTATGGGGGAGGGTTCTGGAGCTGCCGTGCTCTCCCTGTGTGCACCACCCTCCAGGACCCGCCATATGTTCAGCTGTCTGGAAGCCCCCTGTACCCAGTCCTCTTGGATTTATATGAACAACCGTCAAAATGTGATTGGCCTCCAGGGTATGGCGTGGGACCCTCTCTGGAATGAGGGTCTTACGACTCAATCAGAAAGATGGGAAGTGTTACAGCTCTTTTAGAATTTGTCTAGCAGCTTTTCCAGTCCTCACCGGAAGACCCCCCCCACCCCTCCAACCCCCGCCACCACCACGCTAAATAAAAAAAGTAATAAAAAGTAAAAAAAAAAAAATAGAAAGATGGGGGAGATTTAGAGTCCTGGCTTGGGACAAGTGAAGGGGGAGGGCAGGAGAAGGTCAGAGAGATTCTGTTTCCTGAGATCTAGCACCCCAACATTGTAACGAGACACCGTACAAGGGCTAGGGGAGTTACGACCTGGACAGAAACCTACATATACATACCATAACACCACAACAAGGACACCCCAAGCTCCTCTTACCCAGGGACAGCGAGTGACTCGGTGGGTGGGGAGCTGTGAATTTAACCAAAGAGCAGAGCTCTGAAATCACGGCCCTGGACCCTAGCGAGGAACAGTCTTGGCCAAGCCCAAAGTGGCATGAATGGGACTGTCCTCCCTGAGGAGCTAGAGAGTCCCGGGGATGTGTGTTGGCCACCAGTCTGACGAGAGACCAGTGGCCTCTGCCTGAGTGTGAAAGTCCGACTGACCCACTCCTCTTTGGACTTTGTGCACCCCTGGATCTGGGGACAGTGGAGGAGCTGGGGAGCCCCAGGGAGGAGATAACGAACTTCCCGCTTATCAGGCAAATGGGGGCTTCGGCCCATTTTCTTTATGGGACAAAATAAAGATGCCATCACATTGCACTCTGACTTATTGTTCATTCAAGGTCCCTGGGTGTTATCTCAACCCTGAGATCTCTTGGTATTGGGCTAACATTTCTTGCCTTAGCTGCAGCTTCTAGAACTTGTGCTCCAGTTAACCTGGGCTGCCCCTCTCTCCAATTCTTGGCTTTCTGCCTCTGGGGCTTGACTCTTAAAGCTCCTCTGCCTCCCATGCCCTCCCTCCTCACCTGTAATCATTACACGACTCGTTCTTTACCACCTAATTCCAGTGTTACCCGCTATGTGGCGCCTCTCTGGTCACCTGGACCAGAAGCGATCTACCTCTCTGCCTTATTTTCACAGTCCTTTGTTTTAGCATTTGCAGCCTCTTTTCCATACTACATCTAATAGCATATTGTTATTTGTCGGTTGTCTTCTTATACCTGATACATTGTAAACTGCATATCTTTATATTTCCCATAGCGCCTTGTACTTAGAAAGTACCCCTTAAATGAAAAAAAACATTATTTTTAATTGCTACCAAAGTGTGGTAGACATTGAGAATGTCTTTCTAACACCTCTTCCCCTCCCCATTGTGCGGCCACCATCAGTTTGAGTGGCACTGGCCTCACCAGCTCCAGGGCTGAACCCCCATGATGTAAGCCAGTCCCAGACCACTTGCCAAGGTGATAGGTTTCTGAGCCTGAGCTGATGATGAGCACGTGGCAGGCCCACCTTGACTGGTCCACAGTGAGTGGTCCAGTCGGAAGGAAGCTCAGGAATTCTGTGCAATGGCCTTAAGAAGCCACAGCTTCTTTCTCCCCCAGACTAGATGTAGCCTGGGTTGCTGTTCACAGCCATCTTGCGACCATGACTAAGCCAGCCTGAAAGGGAATCTGGCACCCAAAAGAGGGTAGGACAGAGAGAATCACGAGCAACAGAGCTGGAGCCCTGATTAAAACATTTCATTTAACTTCTCAGCCATGTGAACTAATAAATCCTCTTCGTGGTTTCTCTTACTTTGCAAGAAAGGCGTCCTAACCAGTGCATTGGGAAGGCAGCTTTGTGGTGAGCCTTGTAGGTTCACACACTGCACATGCACACGTGTGTACACGCTCGTGCACATACACACACACACACACACACACATGACCTAATCTTATTGGGGGGGAAAACACACCCCCATTTTCTGGGATGGTTGCAACATTTGATTTTATAAAATTACACACTCTAAAGCTTTTGGTAACAATTACCAAGACATGGAACTAGATGTCTTTGGATAATTTCTCATTGATTTTTATATTAAAGATGATTTTGTAATTTTAACCTGAATTCTTAAGAGTATATCAAACTCTGGGAAGTAGCAATAAATTGTAAAAAGTTTGTTTTTTCTTTTAAAAAATTAATATATTGTCTCTCACCCTTTTATTAGTAAATTAATAAAATCAGCTTTTCCCTTAATGTGAAATTTGTATTTTCAATATTTTCCTTAGAAGGTGAAACGGGGCTCTAATATTAACAATTGGAGGTGATATTGACTTGTTCTTGACTGGTTCCATCCCTTGACCTTATTTACAGCTTTCAGGTTTTCCAACTTGTTTGTTCACTTGCTTCCCTGGCAAGCGTTCCTGAGGCTTTTCTCTAGGGGCTTAGCTCCTTGTGGGCTGGGACCATGTCTTGTGCCTCTTTCATAACCCATGACATGGCACACTCTCCCCGTGCCATGCAGATGGCAGAGCTTCCCAAGAGAGCTGCTGGACAGCCCATGGAAATTTCCACAGCAGCTGCTGAGCCCCAGCACCCCCCTCCCCCAAACCTGGGACCCGGCCCGCAAATCCGACCAGCCCAAGGACACTGAGCCTGGCTCTGGGTCAGGCTCTGGGTCTATTTATGACTTTTTATCTCAGGGTTTGCGCTTTGGCACTTTGCACTCAGGAAACTTCCTCCCTTCACCAGGCAACACGCAAACACGCGTCCTTATCTGGAAAAGAGGAGAACAGTGGGTCAGATCGACAAACTCTTCCCCTCTGGCTGCCCGGGTGGCTCCGGGGTCTCCCCACCTTTGGTTCATCCATCTTGTTTGGGCGTAAATCTTTGATGAGAACAAAGAAAACCTTTGACATTAGATAAAATATCTATGTTCCGCCAAGGAACTTATTAATGAACTTATTTCTCATGTACTTCCCCTCACTAGGAAAAATCTGTCTCCAAGGTGGTAGGAACCGCTTCCTCTCTCCCACTGCACAGGACTAGTCACTGATCGGCCCAAAGGCCCCTGACGGAGCTGCTCAGGCAGGAGCTGAGCACTTGCAGGCCCAGGAGCAGCAGGTGCCCAGGAGAGAGGGGCGAGAGGCTACCCCGCGGCTGCAGCTGTGACACTGTTCGCGCCGCCCAGTCGAGAAGCGAGGACAGGGAGAAGGAGCCAGAGAACCTGAGAGCAGAGCCAAGCGCTGCCAGCACACACCCTTAGGTACATAATGTAATCTCTCTGCGCCTCGGCGTTGCAAAGGGCAAAATTCCTGACCTACCTACTTAATTCTTAATTTTATTTTATGATATTATCAGTAGTAGTATTTTCCTAATGGCTATATTTATTATGTTACTCGGAGAGATGTCAGGGGAGCCTCCCTAGATAAGATTGGTTCAAACTTCTATTTTCTACCTTGCAGAAGTCTAAAGACCTCCTAAAATTTTGGCCAGTTCTCAGGAGGGGGCCGGGGCAGAAGGCAGGACGAGGCTCACATTTAGTCACCTCTGGTCCTTCGCATCTGCCGAGTGCGGTCTGCAGACCGTCCCCCCACCTGCGTGCCGCCCAGGCCAGCGCCCCTCAGCGGAGTGCGGACTCTGCGCGACTACTTCACATCGGACAGGAGACACCGCTGTCCTCAAAAGAGCTTCAGCCCTCCCAGCCCATGAGGATATTTGTGGGCTGGTTCCTGTCCCTCACAGGGCGGTCACCCTCCCACCTCTCCTCCTCAGCCCTTCCCCCCATCTCGCCTCCAGAACCCCCAATTCTTCCCACATTATTTGCAGAGTCCTTTATGTCCATTTCTCATGTCAAAGCTCAAACGCCCAAACTCACCAAGCTGCAGAGCAGGATGTTCCGTTCTGCAAGAACCACCACCTTCATTATGCAGCAGACAATTGTGGCTACAAATGGTTTTCCGTACTCTGTTAAAATTTAAATACAATTTCTGCTGAATTCTTGCCAAAATGGCAGTTCCATTTCTCAGAAAGCAGAGAAAATGATGACGAGAAGCACCACATGGGTCTAATGCTGCACAGCAAGGGAAATCTCTTTGTAAGGTAACAGCGAGAGAAGCTCACTGCCATCCAGGAGTGCAGGACAGCGTGACTTTGTACCAGGAATGAGGGAGGAGGATCTCAAGCTATTTGAGGGGAGTTAGGCATGCTCGATCTCATGATCTAACACTAAAGGCAAGACTGCTGAACCAAATGAGGTTATAATTGCAAATGATCCCAGAGAGGGAAAAGGGAAAAACAGCCGTAGTTGGGTGAATGGGTCAACAGGGTGTTCCTCTTCCACACTGGCTGACAAAAGCTCTGGCATTTAATCACGTGACTTGCAAGGTGCCCTGGATGGCATCTCCACTCTATGTGGGGTTTCTAACGGCCAGGTTGGCAGTGGCACACATCATTTCTGCCATGCTCCATTGGCTGGACCTCAATCACACAGCCACAGCCAGCCTCAGGGGACCTGGGAGATGCCCTCCAGCTGTGCCCAGGAAGTAGAGGACAGTATGGATTTTGTCCCATTGCTAACAGTCTCTGCCACACACTCCTTTGGTTTCCCTTATTAAGGAGAACGCTAATCAGGGTGGGAAGCCGAGGAACAGTATTCGGAAGAGGAATTGAAGCGCCAAGTATGGAGGAAGGTCTTAGGAATGCACCTTGCCGCCCCAGAAGGGCTCCCTTCTGTCCTGTATAAATTATATCCAAGGGTACCGAAGGAGCTCACAGATAAGTTAACTTCATCTTTGAGGAACCTTAGTGAACAGAAATGCGGCTTGAAGACTGAAGAGGCAGGCAATGTCTTCCTGATTTTTAAAAAGGCTAAGAAATTGGAATCTAAAAAGTACACACTGGTGAATTCGACGTTAACATGGGATGAATGGCTAAGAGAAGAGGAAATGGGTGACCCCGAACACTCACCAGGGAAGGAATTGACCACTGTGAGCCAGCACGTGGTCTAGGCTAACTTTATTTCCTCTTTTGAAAGAGTGAGCTGTAACAATGTTCATATTCTTAGACCTAATAATACATCTTCAGGATGTTTATCCTAAGGAAACAAAGCAAACTATGGACAAAGTTATTTTGCACAAAAAGATGTTCATCACAGCCTTATTTATAAAAGCAAAAAATTAAGATACAATCTAAAAGTACGGCAGAAGGGGAATGGCTGGGTAAATTATTAACCATTGATACAAGGAATTATACAGCCTTTGAAATTGTTTTCAAGGAGTGGTCAACGATGTAAGAAAATATGTAGGAAATATTGTAAAAAAAAAAGCATAAAACATTAAAAATAGAACTACCATATGGTCCAATAATCCCACTATTGGGTATACGTCCAAAAAAATGAAATCAGGCTGTCAAAGAGATACCTGCACGCCCATGTGCATTGCGACGCTATTCGCAATAGCCAAGATACGGACTCAAGTGCCCATCGTTGGATGAATGGATAAGAAAATGTGCTACGTATACACAGTGGAATACTATTCAGCCTTAAAAAAAAGTCCTGTCATTTGAGACAACGTCGATGAACATGGAGGACATTATGTTAAGTGAAATGTCAGGCACAGAAAGACAAATACTGCATGATCTCACTTACATGTGGAATCCTAAAGAATCAAACTCAGAGAAGCAGAGAGTAGCATGGTGGTTCCCAGGCGCTTGTGGGGCAGGGGGACAGTTGGAGAGATGTTGGTCAAAGGACACAAAATTTCAGTTAGATGAGAGGAGTAAGTTCAAGAGATCAACTGTACGGCATGGTGACCATAGTTTATAACGTATTATATTCTTGAAAATTGCCAAGAGTATATTTTGTGTTCTCACTACAAAACATGACACACATGTGAGGTAATGCATGTTAATTAACTCAATTTAGCCATTCTACAATGTATACATATTTCAAAACATGTTGTAAATGACAAAGATATACACTTTTTGTCAATTAAAAAAATTTTTAAAAGAATTAAAACAAGAAAGCAGGATGTAACAGAGAACCTACTCTTTGTGATGTGAAAATATCAGCACAGAAAAAAGATGAAAGAAATATGCTGAAGTGTTAATAGCAGTTATCTCGAGATGGCAGAATGACTGGTCATCATTAATTTCCATTAGATACTTTCCTGCATTTTGCCACAATAGGCATGTATTGTTTTTCCAAATAGAAAAAAACAAACAAACTCATTCCCTGAAAAAAAAAAAAAACCACTAGGCTGGTCAAGCAGGGCAACACTGCATATATCAAGGACATCTTGATTTCAAAAGGCATTTGACAAAGTCCTTCAACGGCACTCATATATATTGAAGGATAAAATTGTGCACCAAGTTATAAATACAGGCGGTTTATATTTCTTGAATGACCACCTCCAATC
Organism: Avahi laniger; assembly: GCA_963575035.1. Taxonomy (NCBI): domain Eukaryota; kingdom Metazoa; phylum Chordata; class Mammalia; order Primates; family Indriidae; genus Avahi; species Avahi laniger. Next base: position 9,667 of record CAUYSK010029960.1, read on the forward strand.
CAGAGTGTGTACTCCAGTGGCAGGAGCAGGTCCCTGTTCTACTTAATATTTTTACTTGTGTTTCAGGTAAATATCTAGAGCTGGCATCATAGCTTACTGCAACCTCAAACTCCTGGGCTCAAGCAATTCTCCTGCCTCAGCCTCCCGAGTAGCTGGGACTACAGGCACACCCACCAAACTCAGCTAATTTAGAAATTTTTTTGTAGAGACAGGGTCTTGCTGTCTTGCCCAGGTTGGTCTTAAAATCCTGGCCTCAAGCTATTCTCCTGCCTCGGCCTCCCTGCTGAGATTACAAGTGTGAGCCACCATACCTGGCTGATGTTTAGATTTTATAGCAATACTACTAGAGCTATGAAAAACAGCTTTGTTATCAAAATTCCTGTTACATGGTACAGTTACAAAATAATGTTGTTATTGTACATCTAAAACTTTCGATCTTCTAACCCTTTCTTTTTTTCCTCTAAAAAATTCAGTTCTTATATCATGTGTTTTGATAATATATGACTTCCTACAAATGCAACTATCATATTATAGCGGAGTAGACAGAATTGTGTTCGGTTTTTGAGACTTTTAGTCCAAACGGAATGCAGAAGTACTTGAGCAAGTCCAGAGAAAAAGGAACAGGATGATACAGTTCTGGAAACAATGACAAAAGATATTTAGAACTGAAACTGACGTATGTGCACCTGGGAGAAAGGAAGTGACTGGAATTGGATTGGATTTCAGCTCAGTACAAGCAAGGACTTTCCAATAGTGAGGGGTGACACAGTGGGTTGCAGGAGCTGTGCAGGTGGTGGGTAATGCTGGGCTCCAGAGTTGGACCAACCTGAATTTGCATTCCGGTACTTTCTTGCCATGTGACCTTGGGCAAATTACTTAGTTCTTCTAAACCCCAGTTTCTTCACCCATAAAAGGAGATAACTCTCTGTTTTTTAGTGTTGTTATAAGAATTAAATGAGATAATGCATGATGCTTGGTTATCATGGTGCCTGGCATATAGCAAAATGTTATGTATTAGCTGTTATGATTGTTCATGGTGATTGAGCTCTGTTTCTAGATGTTCAAGCAGAGTGTGCGTGATCACTTATGGGAGGCATCATAGGACAGATGTCTGCATTGGGCAGATGGCCAGGACATGTTGCAACATGGACGGTTCTGCAGTCAAATCAGTTTGACAAAGGTTGGAATAATCAAAGTTCAACAGGTTTCTTTATTCTGTGCCTCACTGAGCCTTTAAGACACAACCCTGAATTTTAAACCTCCCATCATACTTGGCCACAGAACCCTTTATCTTGGAACATGTTGAGGAGAGAAAGTATTTTGAACACACTTTGAAAACATCGAATTAAATTTAACATTCTATCTGACTCTGGGACATTGAAAAACTTGTGAATTTCAAATGCAGTGATGTTTATAGCCACTGTTTATTGAACACTTACTGTAAGTCAGGCACTGAATTAAGCACTTTAGATACTTAATATTATTGTATCACATAATTCTCACAGCAACCCTGTGACATTATTATCCCTTTTTTACAGCTGAGAAAACTAAAACCTCAGAGAGGTTAAGCAGCTTGCCCAAGGTCACACAGCTAACTCTTCTTAGCCAGTAGGCCATACTTTAGCAGAGACTGCTGAATTTCTATGTATCACTGAGTTGACTCAACACCATGATAAATACCTAGGGTAAAAAAACCAACGTGCGGTTGGCAGTACAGCAAGCGGGAAAGACACAGATCAGGACTTGAACCCCCTGTCCTGTGATTTCAGAGCTCATGCCCTTTCTACTGTCCAACATTTGAGGCAGCTCATTCACGCCAGGTTGCCTCGAGGTTGATGGGAGAGGATGTAGGAGTCATTGGCTAACAGGAAGTGAGATATTATCTCTGCATTAAATGACTGCAAGGCTTTGTTTTCCATTGCTAGAGATGTTCATGACCTGTTCTGATTAAAAAAAAAAAAAGAGGCCCTAGTTTTCGGTAAGACCTCTCCTCTTCCCTTTACCTCCACCTTCCTCCAAGACTAAATAAAAGGGGCTCCCTCTCTCTCCCCGCGGCTCTGCTGCATGAGAACCACGTGCTGCTTCACGGTCCGCAGTGCAGGCTGCTCCCGCCCTGCGGGCAACGGCAACAACCACTAACACTTCCGGGTTAAAGCCGGGACTCTGGCAAACGGACTCTGTGCTCATCTGCACGACACGGAAGTAAAGTTCATTCGCCAAACATGTCCGCCCTGTGGTGTGATCGGGCTCTGGCCTGGGCCTCTCTCCTGGCGCCTGGGAGAAGCGGGGACCTGGGCCTCCCGCAGAGCAAGGACCTGGCATCACCTTTGCTCCTTCCTGCAGGCGGCGCGTGAGCGCCCGGCGCGAGGGCCTGCGGGGCGCAGGGCTGCCCTCGTGTGGCCGTGCTGGCGCCGAGCTGCCGGCAGGGGACAGTCACGGCAGGGAGCAGCCTGCACGCTCCGAGGGGAAGTGGTTGAAGGGCAGGAGAACTGAAGGACAGTGGCTTCTGTAAAACCACCAGAAAAAAGCAGCAGCCCTCCTAGAGAGGGCAGCGGTCCTCAAACTTTTTGGTCGCAGGACCCCTTCACACTTGTAAAAATTACTGAGGACGCCAAAGGCCTTTTGTTAATGTCAGTTCTATTCTATTTAGAAATTACAATGGAAAAATTTTTTTAAATGATGTATCAGTTTCTTTTAAAATAACAAAATTAAACATTTCATGTTAGCATACATAACACAGTTTTACGAAAATAGCTATATTTCTGCAAAACAAAAACAATTTATGAAGAGTGGCCTTTTTTTTTTTTTTTACATTTTGGCAATTCTCTTTAACAGAATAAATAGAATGGCTTAACTGAAGACAGCTGGGTTCTCATATCTGCTTCTTATCTGCTTCTGTCTTCAATCCCTTGCAATATTATATATCATTCATGCAGCTTCTGGAAAACTCCAGTGTACACTTGTGATAGAAAGAGACTGAAAAGGCAACATTGTAGTAGTATTATGAAACGGTTTTGACCTCATGGACCCCCAGGACCACACTTTGAGAACTACTGCTGCAGAATTTAAGCTAAGAACTTACCCTGATTCAGGGTCCTCCTCCGTCAGCTCATCTGATTCATGGGAAGTGATGAGCCCAAGACAGAAGGACCCATGCAGGGAGGCTGCTGAGACGTCAGTGCCCACCTGTGACCTAGTGAAGGAAGGACTGTGTTCCCGCCCTCCTTTTCACCCTGACTCACCCACATTCAGGCTGAGCGGCAGCCCAGGTAGCCTTTGCTCCCCTTGGAAACTTCCCAGCAGAAACAGTAAAGCCTTCCAACTTTTTTCCTTTGACATTTAAAACAGATGGACTTTAGATGTGAGACAAAAAAACTAGGTGGGAGCTGAGTCAGTGTCGCCCCATCAGGGACAAGATTTGCAAAACTCTCTCCAGGTTATGGGTGAGAGGAGAGTGCAAGAGATCAACAGAATGAGGTGCTGGCATTGGGTCTCGGAGAAGAGCCCAAGGGCCCCACAATCTCCCTCTTCTCCCTCACCAGCCTCCCTTGTGGAGTGGTAGAACCCCAGATAATAGAGGGGACATGCCCCCTCCTGCCTGGGACCCTGGGGACCACAGGTTCTCAGAAGTTCTTGTTCTGTCATGACACAGGTGCTCAGGAGCAGAAAAGACTGCATGGAGGTCCAGATAGAGGACCCAAGACTTCTCCAAGTTTTCTGTGGTCCCAGAAAGCTGAAGCCCTCCCTGTGCCTCTGAGATGGGCACAGAAGCCAGAAGAAGGAAAGGGAGGGAGAAATTGGGTGGGACAAGGGGGTATGGTGTGGGTCCTAAGGCTACTGATCATCTCAGTCATAACTAAAGTAGACTAACAACGAACAATTCAGGAAGGAAATTAAGTAAAAAAAAAAAAAATCCACTTACAATACTTTCAAAAAGAATAAAAATTCTTTTATTGTCCTAAAATCTTTATATGTCCTAAAATTCATATGGAATCTCAAGGGACCCTAAATAGCCAAAACAATCATGAAAAAAAAAAATCAAAGTTGGAGGCCTCACATGTCCTGATTGCAAAACATATTACAAAGCTATAGTAATCAAAATAGTGTGGTACTGCCATAAAGACAGATATTATAGATAAATGAAACCAAATGGAGATCCCAGAAATAAATCTTGCATATATGATCAAGTGATCTTCAACAAGGGTGCCAAGACCACTCAATGGGGGAAAGAACAGTCTCCTTCAACAAATGTTGCTGGGAAAACTAAATATCCACCTGCAAAAGAATGAAGTGGGACCTAGATTTACACCATATTCAAAAATTAACTCAAAATGGATTAAAGACTGAAACATAAGACCCCAAACTATAAAACTCCTAGAAGAAAACATAGGAGAAAAGCTTTATGACATTGGATTTAACAATGATTTCTTGGATATGACATAAAAAATACAGGCAACAAAGACAAAACTAGACAAATGAGAGTTCATCAAACTTAAAAACTGTGCATCAGAGGAAACAATTCACTGAGTGAAAAAGCAACCTATGGAATGGGAGAAAATATTTGCAAATCATATATCTGATAAGGGGTTGATATCCAGAATATATAGAGAACTTCTACAACTCAACAACAACAACAACAAAAATTAAAAATAGGCAAAGGATTTCAATAGATATTTCTCCCAAGGAGATACGGCCTAAAAGGATACAAGAAGATGCTCAAAATCAAATGCAAATCAAAACAACAATGAGATACCACCTCACACCTATTAGGATGGTCACTATCAAAAAACAAAAAAATAACAAATGTTGGCAAGGATTTGCAGAAATTGGAACCCTTGTGTACTGTTAATGGGAATGTAAAATGGTATAGCCACTATGGAAAACAGTATGGAGGTTCCTCAAAAAATTAAAAATGGAATTACTGTATACCCAGGAATCCCACCTCTGGGTCTATGTCTAAATTGAAAGCAGGATTTCTAAGGATATTTGCACAACCATGTTCATAGGAGCATTATCCACAATAGCCAAAGAGTGGAAGCAACCCAAGTGTCCATCAACAGATGAATAAAGAAAATGTGGTATATACATACATGGAATATTATTCAGCCTTAAAAAAGAAGGAAATCTGAACACATGCTACAACATGGATGAAGCCTGAGGACATTATGCTAACTGAAATAAGCCAGCCACAACAAGAGAAATGCTGTCTTTTTCCACTTATATGAGGTATCTAGAGCAGTCAAAATCACAGAATGATGGTTGTCAGGGGCTCAGGGAAGGATAAAATGGGAAGTTGTTCAGTGGATATAGGATTTCATTTTGCAAGATGAAAAAGTTCTGGAGATCCATTTCACAACAACGTGAATATACTTAACACTATTATCTGTACACTTAAAAATGGTTACAATGGTAAATTTTATGTATTTTTTACAATTAAAAAATTTATTAAAAAAAAAAGAAAACATGTGCCTCCCTCGCCCCTCCCCTATGTCCTGATATTACACAGGCCCGGTGTTCAGGGAGAAGGAAGAAGAGGATGTTTCATAAAAATGAGTTTACCAGGAATTAAGATTATATTTTCTATCAAGAGACAAAATGGAGCTTAAGTTACAGAAAAGTTAAGAACATTGTTGCACCAAACACTGTTAGTTATCTAGAGCCTTCCCTGCTCCTGTCCCATTTCTTCCACACTAATGAACTCTGGTTTCATGCCGGCATCCACCCCTCCCCCATGAGACTCAGGGTTAAGTTCTGATTGGTCTAGGACTGCCAGGACTCCCAGACCCGCTGCCAGTGATTGGTTTAGGCACAGGGATGTGACACAATCCTGGCCAATGAGATTCAGTGGGAAATCTGCCCAGGGGATTCTAAGAATTGTTTTCACTGCCCTTAAAAAATGACACAGGAAGATTCTGTCTCTCCCCCTGCACCTGGCTCTGCGCAGGTGAGAATACCAGAGAGGAAAAATGGAAAGAATGGGGGGAAAAGAATCAAAGATGACGTCACTGAACTGCTGAACGAACCAAACCCAGAACCACCCTACTCCACTTCTTGTCTTGTGAGACGATAAACTCCTGACAGTTTGAGCCAATTGGAGCTCAAATTAAGATTTATCTCAGTTGAACAAATGTCACCCCCTATTAAGGCCTTCAGGTACTTGCAGCTAGAAGCATCCTGATCGTTCTATATATTTTTCATACCTGGAGAGCTGGTCCCCCTCCATCCTGCAGTGTAGCATCCAGAGTCAGTGAGGTCCGCCTGTCCCATTGGGTCCTCTCTCAGTCCCCAAGCACAGATGCCTCTGAACAGCTCTGCTTTGCTCTTTGTTTTGCCACCACAGCCCTCTTGGGTCTGTCTTGTGCTTCTGGAAATTAAAGATTCTTTCAGTGAATCAGACTCCGAGCCCTTGGACCTGATTCTTTTCATTTCTGTATCTCCATGTTACTTGGAATACTCCAAGTGAGTAGTAAGTTCCCTGGTATGAATAAATGAATTTCCTCCTGAGTTCAGAGATTATTCCTCCTGAGTCCCAGAAGATTCTGTCTATAGTGACCACTGAGTCCCTCTCAGCCCCTCTGCACCACCTGCAATGGACACAGCGACAAGCCTGGGACAGTCACTGAGGTCCCACAGCCAAGCAGGAGGGGCAGGCAGAGTCCACTGGGGCTCTGGGGCCCACTTCACCATCCCCAAGCATTCTGTGTTATTCATCTGGCCTGTGTTTTATTCTGGTCCAGTAAACTCACTGCGGTCATTAGCTAGTGGTTTGACTAGCCTTGTCATAGTTTTTAACAGCTGTTAAAATACTATGTGGATCACCTTTATTATTGTTCATATCACTAGTTTGCAAATAATTAATGTGTTTTAAACCTTTCACTTTATAAATGTGAGAAACAGAACCACAGAAGTGAATTGACCAGATGGTCATGGCTACTGGTAGTAGAATATAAATCAGCTTTCTAGGCACCAAACTCCCATACATTCTATTATATTACCATTTTCTTTTGTTAGGAAACTGTGACCATAGGGAATATCATATAGATATGCTTTAGGAAGATACGTTTTCTTAGCTAAGGAGATGGTAATTAGTAGAGGGGGACATTGGCAGGTCCCGTTTCAACTTGGTCTCCCCAGCAGCAGAGCTGAAGGAGAACTCAGTGCCAGCAGCTCCTGTGCGCCGGGGAGGAGGAGCCGGGAAACAACAGAGATCAGGTTTCCTTCATGGAGGCTAGCAGGTGAGGGAATGAACATTTATTGCATGATACTCTAACCTGCCACCAGACTTACACCTGCAAAGAAAAGTCACTCCAGACACCTATTCTAGTTCATCATACATGAACGTGGGCAGCCAAGCAAGGATCCTCAGCCAGTGTAGAGTAAGTATTCAAAAGAAAAAAAAGGACTCAAGACGAACAGATAAACAGACTCTGGAGAAAACTGAGATGATTCATCAAATACAACACTTTTTAAAGAACATTTATTAGTTTCTCAGTGAGATCTGAGAACATATTGCCTCCATCAAAAATAACAGCTATGAGAAAGGAACAAGTGGAGATTAAGAGTTTGGGGATTTCTTTTTTTTAAAGACTTCCAAAAAACAAAATTTTGAAAGGCTAAATTTCTAGGATATATAAGGGTAAAAAGACAAAGGGATGGAGAAAGCAGGAGAGAAGTTAAGAGAGAACAAGGAACTATCTGAAGAATCTAACACCAGTCTTGAAGGAATCCCAAAAAGAGAAAACAGAGGAAATAAATAAGAGGAGAAAATATTCAAGATCTGAATAAAGATACAAATATTCAGATTGAAAGGACATTCAGAAGAATGCTGACCAGGATGCATGAGAATCAAATCCACATCCCTGGCTTCTGTAAGTCATCTGTGAATATTCACTATTTCAGGGTTGGGCTGACATGATCAAAGGATCATGGGGCTCTGGAGGGGTGGTTATGTCACAGAGTGTGGCCATGGACCTCCCACTGGCTCCTTTTTCTTCTCTATCAAGTGGATGCTGAATTCCTCTCCAAGTATTATTATACAGAGTCATTCAGGTCCCCTTGCATAACCACACCCTGCGCTCAATAGAAGAAAAACAACCAAACAGGACTTACCTTTCTTAAAAGGCAAGGGTTATAAACAGAGAAAAAAAAAAGTGTCAGGTGCACGATAATCTTCTGTTTCCCTGAAGCAGTCTAAGTGGCTCTCTACTCCTGATGAAATGAAGTAAGGCAGTATTTGGTACCAAGAACAAACTCTCAGAGGGAATAGTGACTATGCACCATGTCCTGTAGCGGGAGGGGGATGAGAGAGCAGCTCGCCATGCAGGGGTGGAAGTTTATAGCTCCTGCTGGAGTTTGTGATGAGGCTGTGTTGGAGTAAACCACCACCTGTGACTGTGGGATTCAGAGGCTATTCCTACCAAGGATGCAGCTTTGGAGGATTCTGTTGCCATTGCTTAAGAACCACCCAAAGGGAGTGAGGAATGCAAGGAGGGAGAAAAGGGCTGCTTTGTTGAAAGAGAATAAGGATGAATTCTGCTTCCAGCTTATCCACCTGGAAACATATGTGAAAATATTGCATTATCCAGCTACAAGAAACATTTCCCCCTCCTTACTTTCCCCTACCCTCAAAATCCTGCTCCATTATAAAGCACTGTATCTATTTCTTTAATTTTCTGATATGTGCCCTCAGGGGTTCACCTCCCACTTGATGCCAAGATATTTTCTCAAATAAATACAGCTCCCTTTCTAAGAATTCTGGGGAAACTACTTAGACAGCATTTAGGGGATGGTAAACACTGGAGGAGCAGATGTGGGGGACTGGTGGGAGAGAAGAAGAGGAGTGAGTTTTAAGATACCTAAGTGGGAGAGGTAGCAAGTAAACAGATGTCTGGAATAGAAATACATAATTGGAAGTTAGGTCAGACTTGCATTTGGCTGCATGCGCTAGAAACCCAACTACAGTGGTTTAACCAGATAGTGGTTTATTTTTCCAACATAAGAAGAAGTGTAGGCAGCTACTCAAGGAAGTCATCAAGTCCCCAGCCTCCTTGTGGTTTCCTTCTTGGCCATACATGCTTTGCCTGTGGCTTTCACCCTCATGGTCACAAAGTGGCTGTGACATTTCAATGCATCATATCTGTGTCCCACTCAAGGAAAAAAGAATAAGGCAAAAGGCAGATCATAACTGAGCATGCCCCTCACCACTTTTAAAACCAGGAAACAACTGCTTTTCTGGAAGACCCACCTACTAGAGTTCTGCTTATCACTCACTGGGCAGAACTGAGTCTTATAGTCACCCCTACGTGCCCAAGAGCCCAGGAGATGAGCAATGTTAAACACGCACAAGAACACCCTGGGCACAACAGGGTTCTGATGGTTAGGAGGGATCAATGTTGGGGAAGGCAACCTGCATGTGAAAGCCAACAGAATGGACCCAATCACAGAGGGGGGAAGGGGAGCAAGCAGAGAAGTGAATCAGAACTCAGCCCTGAAAAGCCCCTACATTTACGGTAAAGGTAGGGAAGAAGCTGGAAAATGACCAAGGAAGGAACAGGAGGAGGGAAGAAAAGTAGGAGTAAATTGTCAAATGAAAATAAAACTGGATTTAGTAAGGACAGACTTTGTTTAAAAGGATTATTGCAAGAGCAGGGCAGGAAGGGGACCCCTGCAGTAGAGCGAAGTTATGACTTAAGATCTGCCAGCTCCTAAGAGCTGGGCGAACAGGGTTTTAACAGGGGAGTAAACAAGACAAGAGCAGGAGTGAGGAAGTAGGATGGAAGGGAGGCAGGACTGGACAGTAGATCAGAGAATGTTTTACCCTGGGGCAGCCTCCTCAGGAGGCTGGTTCAGGCTGAGAATGGGCCGAAGTTCAGGGAAGGAGAGAAGCTTAACCCATTTTGTTCCGATTGATCAGTGGGGAAAAGCAGGTCAGCTAACCATTTAGGAGGCCACGAATGTGGATTTGGAGAGTCTGTATGTATCTGCCCTCAACATTGGTAAACAAGGGGGCGTCTATGAATGAGTCTTAATTAAGTCATTTGGGAAGATAGTTCTTTGCAGTAAGTTTTCTAGAACACAAAGCATGGGGGGAGGCGACTTTCTTAACCTTGGCTCCTTTCCAGGATCACAGGGCTTAGACAAAATCAACATTCTCAGAATCAGGAGTGTGAAGTGTCACGAAGGCCTAGAGAACACAGCATTTCAAAAATGAGACTGTCAACTGTCAGAATAAGTTATGCTGGAGTAAAAAATAAATAAAAATAAAAACCTCAATGTTTTAATATGAGAACATTATTAAAATTTAAAACTATTTTGATAATCTCAAACTCACAGAAAAGCCGCACGAATAGTACAAAGAATTCACCCTGATTCCCCCAATATTAATTTAATATTTTACTACATTTGTTTTATCCATCTGTGTTCAGCCTCTCAGCTCCCCTCCAAGTATGTTCTGGCTTACTAGAGGGTGGCTGTGGCTTTCCTCCTGGCCTGGGTGGTGAGTGGTCTCCTGGCTGTCTACCTCCAGCTGGTAGCAGCAGGCCCCGCTGGGAGAACTCAGAGTCTGGGGTCTCTTGGCTTGGCCAGGTGCTCGTAAGTCAGCCCGGCCTCCCCAGCTCTCACGGACAGACTCTTGGCTCAGTGGACACCTCACCTTGCTCCACAGCAGGCCCCATGGAAGGACTGCTGGCTCTCCACTTGGGGGCCTACCTTACCCCCTCAGGAACCACGAGAAGCGTCATTCTGTCCCGAGGCTCACAGACAGTAATCCCTGACCACCATCCACCACCACTGAACTCCCTTTGAAGGGTGGTGCAGGATCTGGTGCTGTTATTGAGTCTGAGAAGCACCTTTCCCCCAAGTTCCAAATCGGGAGAAGAGGGGAGATGGCCTTCTCTGCCTCATCTCAACTCCGCAGGGCCCAGGGAGAGCCTCGCTTACTTCCTGTAAGTCATAACCTCCTTCTGTCCCCACGGCTGAGGGGCCCTTCTCTACCTACTGGGAGAGACTCTAAGATAGTTCTCCAGGTTCGGGTTTTCAAGCCTACCACTTTCATTTAGTAAGACAAATTCCTGCGTCTCCAGCCCTGAAGGTGGTAAGACTCTTCCTTGGCCTCCCTTAGGAGAAGATTTAAATGCATAGGTTGTTTGCAAAATACAACCTGGGGACAATTGTATTTTTCTGAGAGGACTTCTCTTCAAGAATAAACGTTCTTCCCCCTTCTTTTTTTTAATAGTTTTTAAAGTCATTCTCGTAAGGGAATCTTTCGGCCTCCGCGACCCGGTGGGCACAGCCATGTTGGGGTCCTCACCGGGGCGCGTAGGTGTCTTCATAGGACGCCGGCTGGGCGGTGGCGGCTCCCCGCTGACGGCGTCCCTGCGGCGGAGCGACGCGGGCAGTGCCTGCACGAGTTGGGGGCCACAGACCAGCTGTGGGCGCCGCCCAGCACGGCGACCCTGCTCACGGCTGCGGTCATGGACAACACCCGTCTCTGCTTCCACGGCCTCTCGTGGGCGGAGAAGCTCGACTGCTGCTCGGGTCGCTGCGGCTCCGGCGCCGCACAGCGGACGAGATGAAGGACGCCCTCTCGGAGATCGTCCAGTGCGCCACCCTCCACTCGGACCCCGGTACTCATGGTCGCGGACATTCTGAAGTCCTCTCCTGACACGGCGCCGCTTAACCTGGACCTTAAGGAACAGAGTCCCAATGTTCAAGATATCTAAGGAGAACTTAGAAGGTGGGCGAGTATGAAGGGTCCGCCATGCTGGAGTGCCAGGACTTGAATAAAAATGCCCTGGCGACCCTCACTAGACCCCTCACTCCCCCAGTGAAGCACTTTCAGTTGAAGCGGACACCCAAGAGCACCGCGCTGCGAGCGGAGCTGCAGGAGTCCGCAGAGACCGCCCAGCGGCTGAAAAGGGGCCGGGAGCGCCCTTCCGTACCAAAGGTGGACACCATGACCCTGCTCAGAGGCATCCCGAGGTAGGCGTCCTTCAGAAGCCCCAGGACGCCCAGCACCTGCAGCCCCGCTGGGAACCGGACCCCGAGCCCTCTTCAAGGACTCCACTGCAGAAAGGGGCAAGAAGCTGCCCACCATTTCTGAGCTGGATTTGGTCGGTGCCAGGCGAGAGGCAAAGAGGAGAAGGAAGACGCTAGATGCAGAAGTAGTGGAAAAACCAGCCAAGGAAGAGATGGTTGTTGAAAACGCCCCCCCGGACTATGCGGCCGGCCTGGTGTCCACACAGAAACTCAGGTCCCTGAACACCAAGCCTGCGCTGCCCTCCACAGCTACCGGCCCTCCACGCCCGGCGTGCTTCCCGCCTGCTCCTCCATCCCCAGCTCCGAGACGCCCCAGCCCCGGCTTCCCAGGAAGCCAGCCTGCAGGCCAGCTTGCCACCAGAGGAGCCCAGTGCCCTGAGCCCCATGCTGCGGCACAGTTCAAGCAGAGGGCGCCTGTGTACAACAGGGGCCCAAGCCCGGCTGTGCCCACGCCTGCAGCTCCCACTTCGCCTGGGACAACCACCACACCCCCGGCTGTCGTCCCCGCCGCCCACATGTCCCCGGTGGCCATGGTGGCCACACAGACCCAGCCTGCCCAGCAGCAGCCTAAGAAGAAACTGTCCCTCACAAGGAAGCAGATATTTGCTGCCCAGATGTTCAAGATGGCCAATAAGGTCACGCATCCCGAGAAGGCCCTTATCCTGGGCTTCATGGCAGGCTCCCGAGATAACCTGTGCCAGAAGCAGGGGGATGTGATCCAGACCAAACTCAGGGAGCACACGGAGGACCTACCTAAAGCAGACGGCCAGGGCAGCACCACCACGCTGGTGGACACGGTGTTCAAGATGAACTATGTATGCCACAGGCCAGTGGATGTGCTTTAAGAAGTCAAGTCCATGACCAATGTGTCCTGAGGGATGCCCACTCCACTGCTGGCCCTGACCAAGGCTCTCAGAGACAACAGCTTTGCTGGCTTCAAGCAGCTAGCTGGTGGACACCCAGCAGCCTCTTTAAGTTTTAAATCCATTACTCTGGGGGCGCTTTGGGCTTGATTTTTATATTTTAATATGGGTTACTTTTTGTATAATTTAAGATACTTTTTTGGATTCCATATTACATTTTTGAATGTTAAAGCTAACAAAAAAATTTAATAAGACGTAACAAAAGAAAGATACCTAAATGACTAATAGGCACATGAACAGCTCGACTTCATTAATCATCATTAGGGAAATACAAATCAAAACCACAAAGAGATACCATTTCACACACACAAGAATGGTTAAAATCAGACAATTAATACCAAATGTAGAACTGGAACACTCATACACTGCTGGTGGAAATATAAAATAGTACAATCATTTTGGAAAAGTCTGGCAGTTTCTGACCAGTTACGTATATACCTACCATATGACCTTGCCATTTATCCAAAAGAAATGAAAACATGTCCACACAAAGACCGGGACATGCTTTATTCATACTGGAAACTGGAAACAATCCAAATGTCCAACAGATGAAGACATAAACACATTGCATCATTTCCATACAATGGAATACCATGTAGCAATAAATAAGAATAAACTATTGATACATGCGACATAGATAAATCCCAAAAGCATTCCACTAAAGAAGCTACACACAAGAGAATATATGCTGCATGCATTAGTTTCCTATTGCTGCTGTAACAAATCACCACAAATGGAGTGCCTAAAACAACACAAATTTATTCTTACAACAGTTCTAGAGGTCAGAAGTCTGAAATAAGTCCCATAGTGTTAAAATCAAGGTGTGGGCAGGGCTGTACCTCCACTTACCACTTCTGGAGGCTGCAGGGTCTGTTTCCTTGCTTTTTCAGCTCCTAGAAGCCACTTGTGTTCCTTGGCCTGTGGTCCCTTCCTCACATCCCTCCAATTTATTACTTCCAACACTTCATCTCCTACTGCTCTGATTCCTCTGCTTCCCTCTTACTAGGAGTCTTGTGATTACACTGGGTCCACCTGGACAATTCAGGATCATCTTTACCTCTCGAGATCCTTTAAATCACATTAATTAAATCACATCTGCAAAGTCCCTTTGCCACATGTATTAGTTTGCTAAGGCTGCCACACCAAAGTACCACAGACCAGGGAATTAAAACAACAGAAATTTATTTTCTTACAGCTCTGGAGGCTGGAAATCCAAGATCAGGGTATCTGTAGGGTTGGTTTCTTCTGGGGTCTCTCTTTTTGGCTTGCAGAAGGCTGCCTTCTCCCATGGTCTTTCCTCTGTGTGTATGTGTTTCCTATCCCATCTTCTCATAAAGACAAAAGCCATATTGGATTAGGGTTCACCTATATGATCTCATTTTACCTTACTTACCTCTTTAAAGTCCCTGTCTCCAAATATAGTCACATTCTGAGGTACTGGGGCTGAGGGATCCAACATATAAATTTTCGAGGGACACAGTTCAGCCACATAAGATAACATTCACAGGTTCCAGGGATTAGGACATGGACATTTTCAAGGTGTCATTACTCAGCCTACTACACTGTATAATTCTATTTACATAAAATCCTAGAAAAGACAAAACTGATCTATGGTAACAGCAAGCAAATTGGCCGTTGCCAGTTGCTGGGGGTGGGGAGGGGACGGACTACAAAGGGACACAAGGGAACTTTTTGGGGTCACAAATGTTCGAGACTTCAATTGTGGTGTGGTTATGTGGGAAAATACATTTGCAAACACATCTAGCTGTACACATGATAAGAGAACACTGTATTGTTTGCAAATTCTAGCTTAATAAAGTTGACTGGAAGAAAAATTTAACAGGTGGGTGGAGGTGTTTAAAGATTCTTCCTTTGAGAATGGCCTCTTAGTAGGATTCTCTTTGCCCCCAATAAATATCCATGTTGACATTAGATTATTTTTTTAATTCCCTGACTGGCTTTCTCTATTTTTGCCTCTTCTGTTTTCCCTGGTGTCCCTACCATTGGCAGACTGCATTGTAAAAAACTTGTTTTGTTTCTCTTGCGTGGTTCTCCTGTAGATCTGATCTGACTGCATTTTAGCGTGGACGTGCTTACAGATGTTTTCAGAGCCAGTCTACGCTCTGTCCCGTCAGTTCTGCTCCACGGTCTTTTGTTCTGAGGCCGTCTGCTGCACCTCCATGCTTACGCAGCCTCTCTCGGCACTGCTGTGCCTTCCCTGGATGCGGGGTGTGGAAACTGTCTTCATTTTTTAAAGTTATTAATATGGGTTCACTCATGTTAATTTCAGGCAGTGTTGCCACTTCCTCCCTGGTATCTCCTTTAATGCTGAAATATATATATTTTAAACATTTGCTCTGAATGTTTGAAACGCCTCCTGTGAGTTGAGAGAAATTCTTTGTTCCACCCATTTCTACTGGGTGGCTTTGTGTGCACTTGACGGGCAGGTACAGCCTACACTTGCTATCAAGTACACGCTGCAGGCAGCATCTGTTTGTATGCATTAAGAGCATATATTTTATAAACCAGATGTCATGGGTTTGTATACCATCCACTCTGCTTACTCCTTGCTTGATCTTGGACAAGTCATTTAGCTCCTCCATGCCTCAGGTTCCTCATCTGTAAAATGGAAATAATAATTCCTGCCTCCCAGTGTTACAAGAATTAAACGCGTTAACCACATGAACTCAGTATGAGGCTGGCACAGGGTTGGCCCTGGGGAAAGGTCTGTCATCTTAATCTCCAGAAAGTCCACAGCCACTGCCTTGAGGCACTTCCTAAGGTGTCCCATATTCCCCTGCTTACCTGACAAGTATCTCCTGCCTGCCCCCAGGCACTTCCTGGCCAATTTCCTCAAAGCTTCCCCAAGGCCCTCTGGCCATTTACTCACACTGGACCCTTCCTCCCCACCATCATTTGAAGCTGTCCAGAAATTCAGTGTCCTTCCTGAGTAGCTGAAAGAAAGGTGGTGAGGTACAGGGCCCTTCCTTCTCAGCAGGTGACCCCAGGACCCTGCTTCCCCATTCAACTCACGTGAACATAAAACACATCACCAAATCATGAACCAACCGCAGGAGAGTTTCCACATCAGGCGGTATGATCATCTCTCAATCCACGTAGGCTGTGCTGTCAGCGAGCCCCTGGCGGGCCCTCAGCACAGGGCTGATGGTGGGAGGGCTCAGCAGCTCCTAACTCACTGGCCACTCTGACTGCAGGTCCACCTCCATCACACCACCGGTTGTTTTACCTCCAGGCTGGCAGTCTACCCTGACTCCCCCCCCCCACCCCGCTGTCATCTCTGACTCCCAAGAAACATCTTTACCTTCTTTGAAGACATCAGCTTGTGGTTCACACTGTCCCCCATGACTCCATTTTCTCATTGTTTTGGTAACTTTATCTATGAACCAAAAGACATGCCATAATTGCATACTCCCTTATTCTCTTTAGGGGAACATGTGACCACTTGGAAATAGAGATATTTCCCAGTCTCCTAGTCTTAGCTAGGTATGGCCATGTGACTAATGGCCAATTGGATATAAGCAGAAATGCTGTATGCAACTTTGGGAAATTTTTTTTTTTTTTTTTAAGATGAGGAAGTACATCCTTTTCTATCCTCCTCTCATGCTGGAAGGAGTATGATCTGATGGCTAGAATCTGGTAGCCAGCCTGGGCCGCGAGGTGAAAGCCACATACTAAGGACATCTAAGCAAGATGACAGGCACCGGGCCCCTGATACCATGAACTATCACGCTCTCTCCAAGCAGCCTATGCTTGCGAAAGAACAATAACGTATCTTGTTTAAACCACTGCCATTTGTGTTACATAGAGTTGAACCTAATCCTTATTCTCAAAGAGTTTAAGACTTATCCCCAGGTCACACAGTAAGTAGCTGGCAGAACCAGGATCTAAATGCTGGCATATTTACTCCAGACCCATGAGGCCACTCAGGGCAGTGGGTCTGTCCCACCTTGAGGTCCTTGCAAAGGGGACACGGCACTAGACACTGCAGTCATGAACTCCAGGCTGCAATAAGAAGCCGAGGAAGCCTGTGAAGGGAACAAGGGGAATATACAACTTGAGTGGGGTGGATAAGCTTCCCTGCACATGCTGCGTTCCCCTTCCTAACTGTAGTGCTAGGAGGAGCCGGGCAGGGGGGAGAGAAAAGTGGGCTTCACTCCAGGACTTTTTATCCGGTAGATATGTATGTCGATATCTACAACAATTCCACACTATTATAATTTTGTAGCTTTATACTATTTTAGGAATTTTGGTATAATTTTAGATTGACATACCCTCTGCCTCTAGAATCCTGGGAACAGAAGCTCTCAGGAGAGGTCCCATCTTCTCTTTTCAACACCCACGTTTCTGCTTCAGTCACCTGGTGAGGCATTGGCCTGGGAGAGCAAGTACCAGTGGTGAGCTCAGGAACCCAGCTACCCATTTACGGAAACTTGGTATGGGTATGTCTGGAGAGTTTTACAGACCCGGGGGAAAGGAGAAACTGCTCAATAAACAGTGCTGGGACAACAGGTTACAGATATAGAAAAACAAAATTAGGTCCCTACTAAATACTATTATTAAAAAAATTTTCAAATGAATTAAAAATCTAATTATGAAAATAAAAATTAAGCTTTTAGAAAACCTCAAGGGTAGGGAAGGATCTCTTAAAGAAAATTCAAAGGCATAAACCATAAAGGCCAAAGCCTGATACACTTAACAACATTAACATTTTAAAATTACTTTGGCACAGCAAAAGACTCCCAAAGAGGGAGGCAAGCCACTCCCACCAGATACTTGCAGTGTACATATTAATAACTGCTCAAAGATTACCATCTCTCCAAAATATATATTTCAAGAGGCTTAAATATCCCAAAGTAAAAGACAAATAATCCAAATGAAAAACGGGCCAAGAATACGAACAAGTACAGACAAGGAAACATGCACAGCCAACACACATATGACAGATGCTTAAACTCACTGCAAACTACAACCGAAAGGGGATAACACCCATCCAGTTAGACAAAATGGGAAATCTGACAATACCAAGTGTTGGTAGAATTGGGGGAAAGGGGACACTCTCAGATTGCTGATGGGAAAACAAACAGATACAAGTGCTTAGGGAGCAGTCGGGAACGTTCAGCCAGTTAGGGGACTTGCAACAGTCCTCCAAATCCACACAATGTCACAGGATGCTCGCTTCAGCGAGGTCGTAACGTGGAACACGCAAAAACCCTAAATGTTCATCAGTAACATATGGATCTAAAGTAGAATATCCTGCAATGGAATACTATACAACAGCTAAAAGAACTGAACCAAAGCTACATTCATACACATGAAAGTCTCCAGCAGGTAATTATTTTTAAAAATCATTACAAATGTACAATACCATACCATTTCTGTAAAGTTAAAAAAATATGCCAACATGCAAAACGAAACTAACCACAGATGGGAAGGATACAAATTGACTTCAGATCAGGGAACAGAGGCAGCAGGATTGGGGCATCACACAAACAGGACTTCAGACCTGGTTTTATTCCTCAAGACAAATGTGGAGCAAATACGAAAAAATGCTAAGATTAGTTGGTTGGTTACACGGGAGAGATACAGGGGTTTGCACCCCAGTTCTCTGTTCTTTTTCAGCATGTCTGAATTGTATCTTTAAAAAATCCTCTCAGTTTTTCTCTTCTGTTCTGGGTTCATTAGTCTCCCAGGACCTCGGCGACCTCGAGGTGGAATCCCCGTGAGCTACCGGCTTTCTCTCCAAAGGCGCTTCCCTGTCTTCTCTCGCGCCCTTGTTTCCCAGTCTTAATACTTAAGCATGGGGCCTGCTCAGGTTTGTGCACTTCTCCCTTCCTCGCTGTCTGTCTCCTTAAATACAGGGTCCCCACTTCTGTTTTTACCTCTGAACGTGTCCTCGGCCCAGCACTCTCGGGCCAGGCCTTTGACAAAGACCTCCTTCAGCTTCACTAGTCAAAACATTTCCCCAATCTTATCCTTGGAAACCCCGCCTAACACTGTTCTTCTAAAGATAAATATTTGCCCTAATTGCCGAATCTAATGGGCTTTTCAGTTTTTTCCCCCTTTAACCTCTTGGGAGCTGTCACCATGAGGGAGCATCTCTTGTCTTCAACTGCTCCCTGCTGGTGGCTTTCACGACTGCAAGGCCACCGCTCCCGCACCTCTGACTTGCATTAGTCATCCGCCAGCACTCCTTGCAAACAGCCCTGGGGAAAGCAAGCTCCTGTCACACGTCGAGATGCACAATTCTCATTCCTCTCTTATTCCTGGAACAAGGAGACAGGGCTACCAGTTTGAACTCGAGACGCACGCCCGTGTTTCCTCGGCTGCCTGCCTGTGGCTCTGCACGGCCCCAGCGGGCTCAAGGCCCCACCTGGAGGCATCACTGAGACCGTCTGCTACCGCAGAGTGACCAGAGGCAAAGCCAACCTGTCCACTCCCCAACCACAGCACCCAGGGCGACGGCCACAGCAGGAAAGGAGAGTTCCCAAGCATGGGCTCCCTGGCCTGAGGGTTTCTGCGGAGGGTGGACACTTCCTCAAAGAACCACTCCACATTCTGGCAGCCGCACTGGAGTGTGTCTGACACCACGCACGACTGAGGCCAGGGGTCTGTCTGGCGCTGGCAGCCTCGCACGCCAGAGCCCACAGACCTCAGGCTCCAATTCTCCGAATGTCTTTGCTTAGGACACTTCTAGTTAAAGAAATGAGTGTAGAAAGGCGAGACTGTTAAAAGCCTCTCTCCCTCCAAGAGGCCAATCACCTGCTCCCTTGGGGCCCACAGCACAGGCTTCCCTGGCAGTGCGGCTGAGATGCAGGGCCAGGGGCCAACATTTACGAGCAGACCAGGTGCCAGGATTCCAACAGGACTCAACTGTTTATTGATATTAACATGAAGCCACTTCCCAGCAGTGTGACTGCCTTAACGAGAACAGGACTCGGTTTCTAAAGGTAGTAAGATAACAATGACATCACAGACAAAGCACTGGGGACCGTCCTTAGAGGGAACTGGCTTTTCTTCTCCAGCCAGAGCCACCAGGTGCACAGCACGTTCCCGAGCACACACTCCTGGTTCCCGACGTACACACCTCCCTGCTCACACGCGTCTCGGCCCTGGGGCTCGTTCCAAACCTCGCAAGGGCCCTTCTCCCTGCCCCCGCCCACGGCACCTGACCTTCTCGGTTCGTCTGGACAAACCCTTGTGTCCGGTCAGCGTGGCGAGGTGGCGCCCACGAAGGGGCAGGCCAGAGTCTCGTGACAAAACAGCTAGCACCGAAAAGCTGGTTCTGCTTCCTCTCCACAAAGTGAATGATACTTCCTTCTTTCTTTTTTTTTTTTAAGGAAAGAAAAGTCTTAAAGATATATGGCACTAGAGTGTAAAACTACACAACTGCGTCCAGTTAAAATTCCCTGCAGCTTCCAGCCCACGGCACCGGAGTCCCTCAGATGTAGAGCTGATGGGAGGCCAAGGTGTCCATGAAGGGGCGCACCAGGTTGTCCGTGGAGAAGTAGAAGATGAGCCCGAACGTGATGGAGATGGGGAGGGCGGGCAGCGCCTTCTTGAACACGGCAAGCAGCAGGAGGGTCAGACACAAGCCCTGCAGGACAGGATGGGGGAAGGCTGAGGGTGGTGACCCTCTGGTATGGCAGGGCGGGCAGTTAGTGATGGTCTAGTCCCTGGGCTCAGGAGCTTGTTTGGGGACCAGTTGGACAGCAGCACTGGACACCCTCTTATTTTCCCTGGTCCCGAGACAGCTTTGAGAGGTGCCGAGGGCAGGTGTTCTCACCCCCACCACACCCCACCTGTTAATGTTTGAGCCAGAAGCAGCCTCCTCAATCCTGGACAATGCTCTGCCAGACCCCACTGCCTCTCCCGCTGGCTCCGTGGGCACATAGGAGGGCAGGGTGCCCTCAGGGAATGTGCACTTATATGGGAACTAGATGGTCTCAACTGAAATGCTAGTGCTGTTCTCAGTGGTTACACCAAAGGAAGCAAAGGGAAGTAGAAATAGCTTCAGGGCCTTGCCCATCCCGTCCTGACCGGGCTGATGCAGGCAGTGGTCCAGGGTGGGGACCAGGAAGCAGTGCCCGCCCTATCCATGGGGACAGCAGGGCTCAGGTCAGACAGTCTGGTGGTGGAGGAGCCTGGGTCTACTATCCCATCCCTGACAACACGTGTGGGCAGAAACACAGTCCTCAAACACTGGAGCATCAACCGTAATCATGTGCCCTGCCAGGTGATGCCAGGGTTTTCCTCAAGGTACAGGACGTGGAGTACGCACCTCTCAGAGACTCCATGTCCTCCCACAGAAAAAACTCAGAGGTGAAATCATTGTAGGATGTCTCCTCCATTATGTGCATCTGGCCATATGAAGTGAGTACAGGGGCCTTTAAATTCCACTGCTGGGGTTCACAGTGATGGGTCTGCTCCCCAAACCCCCGGCGACCCCTGGGTTCAGGACCCTGTGGTATCCGGGTGGCAGGGAGGAGGGGAAGCACACAGCTCCGGGGTGAGAGACCGGGTTCTAATCGCAGCTCTGCCAGTCACAGCTTGGCCCTCACCAGCTCTGTGCCACAGGCAAGGCTGTGAAGATACTTCCCCTTCTCTAAATCTGAGGTAACCACCGCACCTCTCAGGTATCCTGAGACTAGCCCACAAGGCTGGCAGCCAGCCCCACGCACAGAGGCGTGCGTGCTCGGTGATGTCAGAGCCAGGGCCCTCGGCCGCCCTCCCTTGCGCTGTCCTCATAGGCTGTGGCCCGTCTGGGTGGCGATTGCTCCTCCTGTGAGCCCGGGTCAGCCCTCTGGGCCCCCTTGCTGCTCAAGCCCCTCAGAGGGAGAAAAATGCAGACTCCTCAGAGACCTGGGCCCCCATGTAGACTCCGAGGGGCCCCCCATGGGGGCAGCCCGGGAGCACCCCAGCCACTCACGATGAGGATGGCCACGAAGCAGGCCAGCGTGGTGTTCCAGTCCCCGCTGCCCGTCGCCGCCGCCTTGCCCACCAGCACGCTGTAGAAGATGAAGTCCCCGAGGCCGAGCTTCACACCCCCTGTGCGGGCGGAGAAAGCAGACTGTCGCTGAGGACGCTGCAGAGACCAGGAAAAGGAGGACACTGCCAGCCTAGGAGGCCCAGCCGCTGTGCCAGCCTGAGGGCACGCAGGGTCAGACGGGCAGTGACACCGCCTGTCCCAGCCCAGCAGGCTGCAGGACGGGCTGCCTCCAAACAGCCGCTGCCAGCGGGAAAGGGGGGACCTGCGGACTGGGTGCCTCACAACCCGGCAGAGGAAGCTGGCTGCTCCGACACACAGGTCAAACTGGTGCTGGGCGCTCCCCTGAGCAAAGAAAAGGTCAAACACAAATGTGTCGCCTGGGGCTGAGGGGCTGCTGTACCACTGAGTGCCAGGTGTGGATGATGGACATTTTCTAGGAAATTTGATTACTCTGAGGAATACGCATGAACACAAAGAAAGAGGTCCCAAGACCCTTTCTCCTTACAAGTAGGTAACCACGATTGTTCAGTCGCATACCTATCGCTGGTAAATAAATCAGAGCTTCTAAAATGCTTTCAGGTTTTCTTCAGTACAATGGCCCCTAACACTTGTTCATAGGGTAACTCTGTTCACTGTTGACAATAAATATGGTATGTAAAGAATGCAGACCCACAAGGCCCACCTCCCCGTCCCTTTCAGGCCCCAAGTCTGTGTCCCTCCTGCTCCTGGCAGGCAGCATCCTGTCCTGTGCCGGGCCCAGCCGGGTCCTCCTCCCGTCCGGGTCCCTCTCGCTGCCACGCTGCTCCTGCTATCCTGTTCTCGCTGGCTCTCTCCCCTCCCTGATCGCTTTTCCTTTTAAATTAGGACTCTCAAATGAACCCAGAGATCACCTCCTGCTCACTTTGGAAATCTAGAGGCACCAGGCCCCCTGTCCCCTAACCAATGCTCTTTGGCAAAGCCACCACATGGCCGCCGGGGGATGCTCGCAGCCCTCCTGCTACCTGCCTGTCTGGGCCCCTGTCCGCCTCTGGCTACTCCCCAGGGTCCTCCACTGGCACCCCTCCCTTCCTCTGTAAGTGTCCCAGACTCTCCCTGGCTCCCTACGCTTTTTGGGGCCCACAGTTTTGACAACGTGTACATGCTGAGCTCCTCCCCAACTTGGGTCTACTGGATATCCACCTGGGCGTCCTGCAGCCCCTCCCGAGCCTCTGTGAGCAGCACCACCTTCCATGGGGACCCCCAACACTGGCCACTGGCACAGTCCTGCCAGCCAGCCCACGCAGGTTGCATCCCCACCTCCTCTCCCCATCCACTGCTGCTACCTGGCTTCCCTCCCCTCCTGGTGCCCCGGCAGACTACGTGGGGAATGCAGCTCTCCTCCTGTGATTTTCCTGCTTATAAACCACTAATGGTTCCCCACCACCCCTAGATAAAATACAAGCTCTTCCAAGACTACAACACACCCTAAGACCCAATGGCCCTCCTCCACTCCTGTGATGACCCCGGCCCACACCCAACAGCCACAGAGCTCCCTGAAGCCTTCAGGCCGAAGTTGAGCCTTTGCACAGCAAAGGCTGCTGAATTTGACCTGCTTTGTCCCTGGTTACCAGGGGACCAAATCCTTGGAATTTCCTATGTAACAGGAGTGTTTTGGTATTCATGAGCCCTGTGGATCAGACCTGAGTTTCTGCTAAAAGATGAGATGACTCAGGATGGGGGCTGGTCACCAGAAAGACCAACTGTGTGATCAGAGGGTTGAAGCTTTGGGCCAGCAAACCTCAGGGGCAGGGGATGAGGCTCAATCAGGTGGCAAACGCTGATCCGTCATACCTATGGAACGAAACCCCAATGAAACACTGGACACCGAAGCTACGTGAACACAGGCATGTGTCAAGAGGGGGATGTGCCCCGTCCCACCAGGAGAGGACACAGGAAAGACATGGTACGGACCCTTCCAGACCTTACCCTGTTTCCTCTGGCTGGCCCTGAGTTGCACTCCTTATAATAAAACTGTAATTGGAAGCATGGTGATTTCCTGAGTGCTGTGATCCTTGGTAGCATTAAATGACTGAGCCTGAGGGTGTTGTGGGAGCCCCAGATTTGTAGCCAGTTGGTCAGAAGAGTGGGTGGCCCACGGACCCTGAGAACTTGCAGCTGGTGTCTGAAGGGAGCCAGTCCTGTGGACCAGGCCTCCTACCCCGTGGGGTCTGCACTGACTGCGGTAGCCAGCACCAGGCGCGAGTCGCAGGGCGCCAGTCGGCACTGTCTGCAGGGCCGTGACCTATTCATCCTTCAAGTCCCGCCTCGGGCTGATCTTTCCCAAACGCAGCTGTCTTGCATCCCTGGAATCCTGTGAACCACCTGCTGCTCCCAGAAGGCCCTTCTTGAGGTGTCATATACCGCAGCACCTGCCTGTTCCAGGTGCCGCCTGGCACACAGCGAGTGGTCTGTGACTGTGTCCTAACAGAACAGCAGTTTTAATTACTTGGGGAATAATATCTCAGAATGTCTCCAGGTCTGTCAAGACCCTCCCACACCTCTGGTCTGCTTAGGTCTCAGCTCCGATCATCTGCCCATCTGGAAAGTTCCCCCCTTCTAGTGACACTGACTCAACCTCCAGAGTTCAGAAGTTACGTCCACAGGTAACCTTCTCCACCCCCTGGACGCCCCGTCCCATGCTCTCCTGGTGGCCCCCCTCAAAGTCCTCACCGGCTTTTACAGTGTGTGTGATCAGTGCCCATGTCCGTCACACTGGGAGCCTCCAGGTCCGGCCTCACCCCACCGCGCAGGCGCACGGTCGGCACTCAGTACATGTCGCCTAACCACCTGGTTTAGCCTGGGTGTAGAAGCCCCGAGGGCCTGACAACAAGACTCCAGCTCTGCAGGCTTCTCCTTGACTTTGCAAAGATGCCTCTAATGTGAAAAGGGGCCTCTCCTCTCACACCTCCTCCACTCAAGCTCTGGGGAGCCTCCACCCTCCGCCCCACCCCTGGGCGAAGCCGACCACGTGAACATGGGCACCTTACTTTCCTCCTCTTCCTCCAGCTCCTCCCCTGGGTAGCCAGGCAGGGGGGCCTCGAAGACTTCGGGGTATGAGGGTTCCCCCAAACTGTCATAGGAGTCTTCTTCTGGGTGTCCAGGAAGAGAAGATGACCATCATTGCCATGAGCAGAGGGCAAGGGAGAGAGACAAAAGCTGGTCAGAGGGCTGCCTGGTCTCTAGGGAAGAAAGATCCAGGAAGGGTCCGCCTGAGCGCCACTGCCTGACCTCAGGGCTTGCCCAGCCACGCCCAGCGGCAACGAAGCATTGGAGGCTGGCAGGGGATCGACATTCCCACCCTGGAACACTCTCCAAGATGGTTTATGGATGACACGTTACCCTTCCCCTCCTGAACTCGTGCCCCCCAGAGAGGCCAGGCTGGGCAGGGCTGGGTGCAGGCGAGAAGCTGCCCCCAGTGACGAGAGGCTGTCAGGCTCCCAGTACTCACCCATCTCGGGGTCACAGGGGAGCTGCAGGGCTCCCTGAGAGGAGGGGTCCAGCTTGGCCATGCCCACTGTCCACACCATGGCAGCTGTGGGGGGAGAAAAGGGTTACGACGCCAGTGGTGCTGACAGTGGCTGCCTGCAGGGCCTGGGGAAAAGCCTGCGTGGGACCCTCCATCCTGCCATCCTGTGGGTTATCTGTTCGTGGCCCACGGTTAGGAGGCTGCTGGGGGAGGGGTCCAGATTCACTGGCCAGGTCTGGGCAGACAGTGCTTTGGCCAGTCTTTTTCCGCCCCGCTCACAAATAACTACAACAAGGTTAATAACATCAGTGAATGGTTTGATGAACTAATTGTGTTGTTTTCTAAATTGTGAAAATTTTTAAACTGTAAAAAACCTAAAATGTATCATCTTAATTTTTAAGCATACAGTTTAGTGGTGCCAAGTATTAATATACTCACATTCCTGTGAAACAGATGTCCCGAACTTTTCCATCTTGCAAAACTGCAACTCTATAACCACTGAACGACTGCCACAGCCACTGGTAACCACCACTCCACCGTTTGTCCCTGTGAATCTTATGGCCCCAGGCTCTCATGCAGGGTGCAATCACAGTGTCTACCTTTTGTGACTGGTTTAATTCACTTAGCAGGATGTCCTCAAGGTTCACCCACGTTACCGCATGTGTCAGAATGTCCTTTCTCTTTATGGCTAATATTCCACTGTATGTGCACCCACACTTCATCCTCCCTTCTGGGACGCTCGGGTGGCTACTGTGAATTGTGCTGTGATGAGCACGGTGTGCAAGTGAGTGTCCGAGCCCTGCTCTCAGTTCTCCTGGGTGCACACCCACGTGCTGGGTCACGCGGTTCTAACTGAGTTGTGTTGTATCTCTGGCCTGGACTCACGACTGCGTATCTCCAACTCTCCATCCGAACGTCCAGCTCGTTTCTCACGCTCGATATGCCCCCAACATGCCACTGACAACGGCCCCTCCGACCTGCCCCGCCACGTCTCTCCCTCTCAGGAGACGGCAACTCCATTCTTTTTGTTGCTCAGGCCAAAGCACCGACATCGTCCTTGACTCTGTCTCACGACTCACACCCTAGCCATCAACAAATCTCGCCAATTCTGCTTCCAGAACGTCTCCAGAGTCCACCTGCAGCATCTCACAGCATCTACTGCTGCCCCAAGGCCAAACTCCCAGCCTCTCTCCCCGGGGTTGTTGTTCAGCCTCCAACCTGGATCCTGCCCCTGCTCTTGTCCCTGTCCATTTGTTCTCCGTTCAGCAACCTGTGTGACCCTGTTAAAATGTAAAGTCGGGCTGGCCCACGGTCTTCTAGGAGGTTCACATCTCACTCAGAAGCCAAAGTCCTTGGCCATGGCCTGACCTGGATCCCTCCGCTTCCCCTCCCTCCCAAGCCACACCGGCCTCCGGGCACTCCCTGGGCACACCAGGCCCATCCCTCTCAGGGTCTCTGCGCTCACTGCTGTTCTTTCTGCCTGGAATGCTGGCCCCATGTTTTCATGCGCTGTTGTCTCTCACCTAAGTCAGGCTGGTCTCCAGTCAAATATCACCTCATGACAGAGGGCTTCCCTGACTGCCTTACATAAAGTAGCATCCCCCACGACCCTGAAGCCCTTGGTCCCTGACCTCTGCTTTTTCTGCAGAGCACTCACTAGCACCTGAACATGCATCCGTCTGTTTCATTACTGTCTACTTCTCCTCCCAAACGGAAGCTCCGTCAGAGCCAGGACCTCATCTGTTCACAGGTGAATCCCGAGTCTCAGGCACTCACAACTGTCCCAGCATGGTCTCTGCTCATCCTAGGAACGTGCCTGGAACGTGCTTTCTCGTGGGGGCCACGCTGCTGGTGTGTCTGCTCCACCAGCTGACCCCTCATCTGCACAGAGATGATCTAGCGTTCTACAACCGCTTCATGAACTGTCTCCCAGGCCACCCGACAGACAACACAGGCCCAATCCAGGCTCTCTACTCAAGTAAGCGCCGCCAACGGCAGACGGGAGCGCATCACAACCACAGCACTGCGAGCTCCATGCAGCCCGGGACCACGTGGTCTTGCTTCCTACTAGACGCCCGGTGCCTAGCAGTGTCTACCCCGAAGTGGGGAACTGACGCGCACTGTGCTGAGTGCATACACACATCTGAATCCCTATACCCTGAATGCCACGGCCAGGAAGCAGTCCCTCGTCCCCACTACAGACCACGTGCTGACCCCATGGTCAGGCAGAGGCAATGGCAGCCCACTCACATGAGTATATCAGGGCAGGGAATATGGGCTCGTTTCTCTCCTGGGCAGTTTCCACCAGCATTCTCAGTGGCCCTTTGGGACACAGTACAGCGACAAGATCTGGGAAACAGAGATATCCTTGTCATGTTAAAGAAAGACATTTGTTCCCAAGCAGCCCCTGAAGAAGCAGCCAGTCCTGCAGCACCAGGAGCCCCAGGGCGGGACTCTCAGAACGTGCCTTGACACTGGGCTGGCGTCCCAGACCCTCCGGAGTCTGCACTGGCTGGAGCCCAGAGCAGGGCCTGAAATGGTGATTGTAAGCAGGGGACAGCTGTGTGTCTGACACTCAGAGGACGGGCTTGAGAGTCCCACTTCTCGAATTTCTTATCCTTAAAATGGAAACAGTAACACTGGCAATGGTAATCTTGCTAATATTAATTAAATAGGAGCTAACATTCGGGGTTATGTACAGGTATTTTGCCCAAAGGACTTAGAACTATTCTAAGGAAAAATAACTTAGCGTGTGCTTAACAGTGCACGCGCTCAATCAGCATGCCAATAATAACGGAGAATAAGGAGGTCAGTGACGGCTGGGTTTTATTTCTAGAATACCAAGAGCCTACGAGGCCTCCTGTGTTTTACAACGGTGAACCTCTCAGAAGGGAGACCACCCAGGCCTCCCCAGGAAGCGGGGTGAGCTTTGCAGCTCCTATCCTCCATGTGCAGCAGTGGGGACGACATGTCCCTGGACGTCACCACCGCCCACCGCCAGGCTTGCCGTCCGCCTACCGTACACAGAGATGGCGCCCAGGATGACCCAGGCGGACCACTCCGGGAGGTACTTGATGAAGACCAGGGCCATGAGCGCGCTGATCGCGATGAGGTAGGCCTGCTGCAGCACGAGAGGCCCCTTCCAGTGGACGCACACCATGCCCACCGCGCCGAAGTTCCAGACGGCCAGCACGAGCGTGGGGTAGTCCATGGCCACGTTGTAGGTCTTGAGCACTTCCCTGCAGGACCAAGGTGTGCCCGTGGGCGGGAGGCTCAGTGGAGACGCGACACCCTGACACAGTTTAACGCCATTCAGTCCCAACCCGGCCTTATTTACCAATGTTCCCTTCCCCCACGTCCACTGGCCCTACAGCTAACCATTCAAAATATTTTCTAGAACAAGATGGAAAGTAAACCAAAGACTTATGCTTTGCGTGGTTTACATAAACGTGTGCTGGTACAACCTGGAAGACCCTTTGCATGTGGAAAAGGTCCTTGGAAAAGTGTTTTTTTCTTGTCCCTCCAATCTCTCTGGGCCCCTGGGTCAGAATGATATTCCAAATCAGAGGGCAACAGAACAGATAATCATTTCTGTAAACTAGGAAGTACCCGGGCCTAGCCAGAAATGGGACTGTAAATTTTGAGACGTTTCTGCCCCCTTTGGGATTCAGAGAACCTCCTCCGTGAGGGCTTGTTTTATATCAGGAACTGGAAGAGACAAGTGGCCCACCATGGAGCCCGACTCACTGTGTCAAGGCCCATAAAAGGGGGCTCGGAGGCTGGGGCCCTTGAAACAGCCAATGCGAGGGAGGGCTGTGGCTCAACAGTCACCTCTCCCTGCCCAGGTCCTTCATATCCACCCGTGCTGCGGGGAGAGGGTCCCCAGGGCGCCCCTGCTGCTCACAGCTGCCACTCACCCGAGGTAGATATAGGTGAAGAGGAACAGCAACATCAGGGAGGACATGATCAGCCAGCCATGGATGAACTGGACAACAGAACAGACAGGAGGGTCACAAGGTGTCCCGAGCTCCCCAAATCACAAGGTCCCTGGGTTCCTGGGACTGCTACCCAAGCCCCAAAGTCTTTCTTCGTCTGGCTGCTCCCTGACCGCGGTTGGGCGGTAGCAGGTGGCCATCATACACGTGAGGACGGCACAGAAATTTAAGTTCTCTCCAGGCCCCTGCAGTGTGTGACGGAGACAAGACTCCCGCGGGTCTGCTGACGCAGCCTTGTGCTCGCCCCACCTCTCTACTCTGCTCCTTCACTTAGAATGGACATGCTGGGTGACTCCTACTTGCCAGGCACTGTTCTGGGCTTGGGAAAGAAAGCTAGAGAAGCCTCTGCCCGTGGCGTTGCACTCCAGCATGCAGGGAGGTAGAGGACACATAAACAAATACACATTAGCAAGTGGTAATAACACGTAAACAAATATACATTAGCAGGTGGTGATAACAGCTACAGAGAAAACAGCGTTGGCAGGATACAGAGACAGGAGACTCCCTGGCGTGCTATTTTAGATGGACTGGTCAGGGAAGGCCTCTTGAGGGGGCTGTTTTTCAACAGAGACAATCCAGGAAGGTCCCGCCCACCCAGGGGTCCACAAACAGTTCTCAGAAAGACTTGTTCCTCCCCTCCTGGCCAAGCCTGGGAGGGTGAAGGACAAGAGTGGGGCCCTTAGCTGGCCACTCACAGTACAGTGACATCACCTCCTACCAGCCTCACCCCCCAGGACCACTGGGACCTCAGCAGACACCTGGTCTACTTGGGGCAGCTTCACCCCCGAGGACCAACCCATCAGTCACTAGCCCAGCCCACTGGGACTTCAGGAGGGTCCTGGGTTACCTGGAGTGAAGCACCTACCTTGGCTGTGTGCACAGCCAAAAGGGCACATGCTGATCCTCTTATCCCCACCTGGCTGCCCGGGCCACTGTCATCTTTTGCCTGAGTGCCTTGGAACCCCCAGGTAAACCTTCCCGGATGGCTGAGGCCCTCTGAACAGTCTCTGGCCGCCTAACACCTACTGCCAGCTTTCCACATTTGCTGTGCTACCCTAGATTGCTTCTACGAATGCTGTTTCCTCTGCTTCAAACCAGCTCCCCTCTACCCTGCTTCCCACCATCCACCAACCTCCCCACTGCAATAAACCCTGCCTCATTTATACAGGTAAATGTTACTTATTTTACCATTATTATTTTTTAGAGGCCGGGAGCAGTGGCTCACACTTATAATCCCAGCACTCTGGGAGGCTGAGGCAAGAGGATCACTTCAGGTCAGGAGTTCGAGATAAGCGTGAGCAAGAGCAAGACCCCGTCTCTACCAAAAATAGAAAAAATTAGCCGGGTGTGGGGGTGCACGCTTATAGTCCCAGCTACTCAGGAGGCCGAGGTGGGAGGATTGCTTAAGCCCAGGAGTTGGAGGATGCAGTGTGCTATGATGATGCCAGGGTGACAGAGTGAGACCCTGTCTTGAAAAATAATAATAATAATAAATCATTATTATTTCTTAGAGACAGGGTCTCTCAATGTTGCTCAGGTTGGGACTCACTCCTGGGCTCAACTGATCCTCCAGCCTCGGCCTCCCGGGATGCCGGGACCACAGGTGCGGCTCCCTCACTGCACCATCTCTGCCCCATCCCTCTCGCCTGGGCACCCCACACCTCCATCTTCCTGCTCCATGAATGGAGCTACCTAAACAAAAAGCACTGTGCTCTGCCTATGTGTGAACAGTTTGAAATTAGGTATGTCTAGCTTAGCTTTCTGTCAGTCTTTAGAGGTTCAAAGCCTTCCTTAGGAGAAAAGCCTAAAATCAACGTCTAAAAGTTTATGGCATCTTTGGAGACAAGACGGTGCCGTGATCAGGGCAGGTGAGATCGGCTCTTCCACTACGCCCTGGGGCCACTTAGTAGCTGCAGGTGGGCCCAACCCCGCTGTCTCCGGGGGCTGGAAGGCCTGAGCATAGCCTCTGTACCTCCCTGTCCAGCAGGGAAATGGAAAAATAAAAATAAATCCGGAGGGGAAGTATCGGGGTGAGGAGAGCCTAAAATAGAGCTTCAGAAAGAGAAGCAAAATAAAATTAACTTCTGAATAGGAGAAGTGACGCGTGGCGCATTGCAGGGAGGAACTCAGCTGAGTGGGATTCTGCACGTTTAACAGACAATAGTACTAGGTCATCTGCGGTGGGGCACAGGCTAGGGTGAGAGGGGTACCAAAAATCAGAGTTTATTTTGCAGAAAAAAGGAACTCCAGGTTTTGAAAAAAGGTGGCTGTGGAATGGGCCCTGCCAGCCGCGCTGAGGGGCAGATGGGAGGTGGTGGGCGGAGGGCGTGGCCGGGCCTCACCTTGTAGCAGCGGTACTTGTACAGCACCACCAGGAAGATGGTCATGACCACGATGACGCTGATCATGATGAGGGTGTTCAGCACGGAGTTGAGGAGGCGCTGGCCCACCGAGGGCGTGTCCTCAGTGAATGGCGTGTAGATGCTGAGGGAGGAGGCACAGGGCTGGCACTCTGGGTCCCTGCCTGCTCCTGCTCCTGGACGCCCCCCACCCTGAGCAACCCCTGACCGTGTAGGGAGGCGCCTGGGAACACCACGCTGCCCCCGCACAGCACACACTGCCCTGGCAGAGCGCGGCCACCGTCCCGTGGGTGGTTCTTGTCTTCCAGCCCATTTCCTGCCACTAACCACACACCTGTGGCTCTCAGCCTCCAGACTGGCCTCATGCAGCAGTGGGGACGTGGGCAGGATGGCCTCCCCACCCCCGCTCAGACTAACTCCCTGGGTGCTTCTCTCTGCCCTCCCACTTCTCATCCCCCGCACCCACACTTCTCCATCAGCCCCACCCAGCCCAGGCCCCTCCACCTGTCGCCTCCCCCACCCCACCGGCGGGGTGGGCAGCTGCACTGGAAGCCCAGGAACTCAGCAGGCAGAGACAGAGCGATGGACGACTGATACCTCCCCCTTCCCAGCCTGGACTGCAGGAGCAAAGTGCTGGCCAAGGCCTCGCAATGCTTTCCCCTGCGCTGCTCTGAGTCCCCTGCAGACGCTAAGCTTCCTGAGGGTGGGGCTTCTTGCTCTACTCCTTTTAAGAACCAAAAAACAAACAAATACACACAAAACAAAACAAAAAGTCCCTCCCTTAAAAAAGAAAAGTTTAGAGAAGGTGCTGAGCAGTGACAACCACGGCAGGGGGGGGGAGTGGGAGAGCTTCTCATTGTTCTGTGCTGCTTCTGCATGTATTTTACTAAAACAAAACAAAGGGCTTTATAAACCTACCTCCCCAGGCTGGGAGTGAGCTAAGAAATCATCTGGTCCAACCAACCACCTTGTTTTACATTCAAGGGAGCCGACATCCAGAGAGGAAGTGACTTGCTTGTGGTCAGGCGGGGACTGATGGCACAGCTGTGCCCAGGACCTGGCCCTTGCAACATGGAGCTCAGCTTGCTTCTGTAGTCAGACCCAGCGTGCCTGAGCGCTCACCTGCGGCACGCGCTGTTCTAAGCCCTTTACTTGTATTAACTCACTCACTTCTCCCAGTAAACCCACTCCTGAACCCATTACACAGACCAGGAGACTGAGACAGAGGTTAGGAACGTGCCCAGGCAGGTCACACGGCCAGGAGGCAGTGGCCCAGGCCGTGAACCTGGCAGCTCTTCAGCCCTGCTCCCTACTGCCACTGGTGCAGAGCAGCAGGTGCCAACACAGCGGCCACCCTCAACCCAGCCCCACCCTGCCCCGTGCCACCCAGGTCCCCAACTCACAGCTGTCCATTCTTCTCCGTGTAGAAGCGCACAGACTTGATGGTGGCCACCACCACAATCATGCACAGAGTGACGGGCACGAACAGCATGATCACGTGCTTTGCTCCGTATTTGAGGGTCAGCTCTTCCTCCAGGCCCGGCGGCCGCCCGGGGACCCCACTGCAGACATAGCGGTCGGGGTCCTCCTCGCCGTCCTCCTCACTATCCTGGATTCTCTGTGGGAAATCGCATCGCGTGGCTCACAGAATGTCCCCCACGGTGGCCTACTGATGCAGTGCGTGGATTTTCGGAACCATTCAGACGTAAGAAGCCGCCTATGAACTACGGTTTAGATGTGGGAGTGCTGGAATTTTTAGGACAGTGGAAAAGTGTATGAAGACAACAGCAGAGAAGATTGAGGGTTGGGCCAACCACCACGGACGAAGGGAGGAGGCTGCACAGCCGGGAAGAGTCTGCAGGCCCACTGCTTATTGGCCAGTGAATTCGGACACATCAAAAGACCTTTCCCCTTCCTAAGTGCGGGGAATCGGCATGGCACTCAACTCTGTTCACGTGGCCATACTGATCTGGGAGGAGACAGGCCAGGTGACGGGGGAACAGATTAAAAACCACTAACTAGAATAGTCAGCACACACGGGGTGGGTGCTAACTCTTGGAGGGTGAATAAGACTCTGGGAATTTGGAGAGGAAGAAATTACTTTGAACCTTTTGTCCCACAACATCAAGCATGTCGATTTACAGCCCTGAACCAGAGAGGCTGACGGCTGTCAAGCATCTGGAAGACGTGGGCTCCGGGAAGGGCAGGGAGTGCGAGGGAGGGCAGGATGTCTGCCAGACGCTAGCACAAACAAAAATGTCTGTTTCGGAACTGTGGCAATCCAGGGTCGTTAGCTGCCTTGTCCATAACGTTAACAGCCAAAGGAAAAGCCAAATGAAACAAAAACCAAAAATGACAGTCACCTCAGTATCACTTCTTTGCAGAGAGAGCCCCAATCTAGGCATTCAGCTGAGAAATGAAAGGAAAACTGTTCATCAACAGGAACTGAAACAACTAAAATGCACAAAACCTCCCGGAGATAAAATAAGAAACTGTCAAGAAAAGGCTGAGCAGTGGCCTTGAGCTGGTGAGATTTCGCTCGAGGGCTCCGGGGCCACGGCTCTGTTTTCACAGAGAAATAAGCTCGAATTTCAGCAAAAGGATTAAGGCTGGCTGTGGGAAAACAGTGCACATGAAGGTCTTTAAATTCTGTAATGGGCACAGCAGAGAGCGAGATTCAGGCAACTTCAGATGTTTTGTCCTGCAGGGAAGGGAGAGGCCACACCGAGTGACTCTCCCAAGGATGTCCCACTCTTCATAATGCAACCATCTCCGGCCCTGGGGCTGCAGAGGGCAGATTGCAGTGCAGCCCACACATCCCCAGCTCAAAAGTCTAACGTGGATTAGGCACTCATCTCACGGCTACCATGTCTGGCCATCTGCCAAACATGTTTCCCCTCCGGCTGCCTCTCTTCCTACCATCTGAGCATCTGTGCTACCTGTCCGAGCATCGGGGCAGCCAAACTTACTCTCCCGTGACCTGCACTAGAAAGGTAAATCCAAGAAGGCGGGTGGAGCGTATCATTCGGCCCCCTGCCAAATCCATCTTCCGCTATGAAGTACAGAGTCTACCACGAAGCCCTTGCAGGTGTCAGACCCACCGTGGCGGACCGTCCGCCCCTTTGGCCAATTCCCACCTTTACTTCCCCTTCCCTCCCACATCAAGGAACGTCCGGTCTTCACCTGTCAGGTACAGGAACCCAGGGCCTGTTTCAAGCCTCCCCCACCCCCGGTGGTGGGACCTACCCACTGGGCAGTGTTCTCTCCGTCCTCCGGGCCCTGCCCACCCTCCTGGCAGGAGCGTGGCGAGGGGCTCTCGGCTGACATCAGAGACGTCCGCTCGTCGCACACTTCTTCCTCGCTGTCAGAGGCCATGAACGTGAGCATGGCCCTGCCTCGGAAGGCACCTAGAGAAAGGAGCACAGGAGACTCGTTCTGCTTTCCTGTGAGACAACAGCAGCAGAGGGCTGAGGGGCGACTGGAGGTGGCGTGAAGACCTGGACACAGGCCCTGCTCCACAGCAAACTTCCAACACATTCACGTCAAACAGCTGCTGTAAAGCAAAAGTCCCAGAGAGTCACCATTGAGGCCTTGTGTGGGATTGGCCTGAGGAAGACTCATGCCACAGGGGGTGAAACAGCCAACCAGAAAAGACAGGGCCACTCCAAAACGTCAGTGTGCTCATTCATTCGATCAACGAACATCTGTTGCACACCTGTTGTGCACCAAAGATCATGCTGGGCTCTGGAGATACAAAATGAGTAAGAATCACCCTGGTCCTAAAAAAAAAAAAAAACCATCCAGTGTGACAAATGATATAATCTAGGTGTTCAACAAGAGGAACAAAAGCATAAAGAAGGCACCAAAATCTCAGAGATCAGGACTGTTTTCTCGAGAAGATAACATCTGATGGAGACAGCTTTTTCCAGATGGGTGAGGAGGGCAGAGGGGCACGGAGGACGCCCCGGTGAGGGCCTCACGCTGTCCAGGTGGGGCTGGGTGGGGCTGTGGAGGTCAGAGGGGTCTCACGCACCACGTTAAGAAGGTGTCCATCGTCCCGGGGACAATCGTGACAGACAAGATCAGATCTGTGTTTACAAATGTCACTCTGCTCAGTGACCACAAAGGGCAGGTGACGTGCCCCTGCTCCAGACTACTGTGGGAGGTGGGGAGGGCCTCAGGTGACAGCAGGGTGGGTATGACTGAGGGGACAGAGCCCAGGACAGTTGGGAGGTAAATGACAGGTCCTGATGTGAGGGACAGAATAAGAACAGGGTCTAGGACAACGGCCAGGCGAGTACTAAGAAGGGGAGGACGGGAGCAAAAAGTTTCAGGGGAAAGAACATGAATTTGACCCAGGAACCCGCTGAGTGTCTACGGGTTAAGAAGGGGTAAACTTAGCTGGGAGCGGTGGCTCACGCCTGCAATCCCAGCACTTTGGGAGGCTAAGGTCGCTTGAGGCCAGGAGTTCGAGAACAACCTGGGCAACATAGCAAGAGCCCATCTCTAAAAAGAGAAGGGGGGAGCTCTCAAGGAGGTGTGTGAAACCCAGGTCTGATGAGTTTAGAAGTGGCAGCCAAAGCCACAGGAGCAGGTAAGACCATCTGTGGTACAAGCAGGCGTGTGGGGCGGGGAAGTGCCACTGAGGGTGGGACCCAGAGGAAGACCAACACTGAAGGGACCAAAAAGGAGGGAAGCCTGCCCCTCCAGCACAGTCCCAAGTGGGGTTTCTACACAGCAGCAACACATGGAATCCAGCACAGCCCAAATCTACACACATGGGAGGTTTTGGGGCTGGGAAGAACTTCAGACAAGCCCTGGTGGATTTGACTGTCACTCCGGACATCCTGGACAGGGACAGCAGCTGAATCATCAGTAACTTCCCAGGAACCCTGAGGGCTGAGTGTCATAGCCCAGGCTCCAATGACCAGGACTGCTCTCTGCTAAAAGTTCGTCTCCACCTCAGTCACTCCTGGAATTCATGTGATTTCTAAACCAAGCAGGCGGGTTCCTTCCAAGTTAGTCGGTTTCCTTCCCCATAGCAGGGCTGTGGCTGCCACCCCTACTGAGGGTGACCTGCATGACTCCCATGGGGACTTTAACTGCATCCCCCAATTACAGCGGGGCCTGCCTGTTCCCCTCCTAACTCGGGCCTACTACAAAAGGCTCCCCCAACATCTCACAGGGATTTCAAACAATCAAGAACCTTCTGTTTAGGACAGGTAAGCACAGGAGCAGCAACAGCAGGAAGTAAGGTAAGAGGCAGGAGGGAGGAGGAGGACAGTGCACCCCTGGAGCTCAGCAGGGAGAGAGTCTATTGGCTGTCGGGATTAGATGTTTCCGGGCTGCAGGAGCAAGAGGGACACGGAATGTGTCTCAAAGGTTAGGAATACGTTGACAGGCAGAGATTGAAGAGGTGGGTCCTTCTGGAAAGAGGTAACCACTAAAGTGAATGTATGGGCTGGGGACACAATATGGCCCATCCTGTCAACACTGGGCAATCAGATGTGGCTGACACGTGGGGACCGATCCGGGGGGTCTGGGTGTCTGACCGAGGACTAAAAGCTTAACTCAGCAGAGGAGGGCCAGAGAAGGTTTCCCAACAGGAGGATGTGAACACAGGTGAACGTGACAGAAGCAGCGTGCCAGCTGAGAAGTGCTCTCTCGGTGGGTGTGGGCCCTCTCCCCTCTTGGAACTCCCCTGGACCAGAGCAGAGCTGCTCCTCAGTGGCTGGTCCTGGAAGCCAGCAGAGTCTAGAGCCCAGTTTGAGGAGACACAGCTCCACAGCCCCAGGGCACTGCCAGGCCTTGGAAGCTCCAGGCTTTAGTTCCTTCATCTACATAAAGGAGAGGAACTATCAGGTGGAGATCCGGGAGAGGAAACCTTAAGGTCCTCCCCTGCAAGGCTTGGCCTCACTAGATAAATCCTAAACAGCTGCGTGCACCAGGCGCTCCCCTCGCTACCCGCTCTGGCGCGGGTGCCCTCACTCGCACCCAAAGACGGGCACCGGAGACAAACAGCTGGCTGCATTGTCTCAAGGTAGATGACAGTGTCCTGTCTGAAGCAGTGCCCCAGATGGGATGTGAAGCTTTGGGTGGCTCTTTGAATACTCTGTTTTCTAGCATGTTTGTTTTGGGTGTGAATTAATAATGATGTTACTGTCTTCCTCTTTCTGTTCTTCCCACGCCTCTGGAGCCCCTGTGACTTACCTCTGCAGTGACTGGAGATGCAGATCTCAGAGCCCTTGGACTGAAGACGTCACAGGCTGCAGCCTGAGGAAAGAGGACAAGTTCGCCCTTCAGACCCAGAACAGCTGTGGTGTTCGGAGAATGCCTCCCCTCCTAGGCTCCCAAATAGCAATGCACGAGGAAAATGTATAAACAGGGCAAAAATGCTTCTTTAAAGGAGAAAGGGAGAAACATGAAGGGGAGGACAGAGAAGCAGGGAACCCAGGATCAAGTAGGAGTCCTTCCAATTCCTATTTTCTCCACTTAGTTGCCAACAGCTAACAAGACATTCCTGGAAAGCATTTTTGTCTCGTAGAGTTTCCCTGAGGTCTGTGACGGGTGCATCAGGGAGGGTGAGCTTAAAGAAGGACTCCTTCCACGTGACACTGTGCTAGACAGAGAGAGACATCTGGTGACTGCTGTCACCATCATCCACTCTCACTGACCTCCTACCCTGTGCCCAGGCCTGGTCTCATCAGGACCTGATGGCTCTTCAGGGAGAAACATCAGAAAACCACAAAATATGCTTTTTAACCCATGGAACGTAATTCATACATGTGGCCTTTTCACCACAACACAATTGCTCCCTGAGCAACCGCCTTCCCTTATTTTTTTTTTTTTTATTTCAGCATATTATGGGGGTACAGATATTTAGGTTATGTATGTTGCCCTTGCCTCCCCACTCCCCCCCAAGTCCGAGTTTCAAGTGTGCCCATCCCTTGGATGGTGCGCGTTGCACTCTCTGTGTCTGCAAATACCCGTCCCCTCCTTCCCCTCTCCCCCCTTACTCTTAAAATTCCTCCAAAGCCTCCTCTGAAGCTGTGCCCATGACAGTGTGGCCAGGATTCCAAGAAAGCAGGGACAAGGGAGCAGGCAGGGACGAGCTGGTCTCAGTGGTCACAGCAAGGGCGCCATCTAATCACAACCCTGTAGCCTGGCGGGGCTGATGGGTGGGAGGCACGACTTAGAAACTGGGACAGACTGAATCCTCAGATCACTGTTTCTCAAAGGTGGTCCAGGCCACTGAGGGCGTGGTGGCAGAACACCACCTGCAGAGCCTGTCCAGGCACTAAACACCATAACCCCAGGAGCTGGGTGCTACTGTTCTTCTCCATTTTACAGATAAGAAAACCGAGGTTTAAAAAGCGGTTGGCTCAAGGTTACCCTTGGACCCAGGTCTGTTTCCGTGTTCTTTAACACGAGGCTGCTCATCAAACACGCAGATCCCTGAGCTCCATCCTCACCTGGGGGATGTGAATTTCCAGATGGTCCCTGGTTGGTTCTCTGGCCCCTGTTAGACTGTCCCTGGGGCTGCCCCGCTTTATGGTCACAGGACTAGACCCCTTGCTCAGTAAGGCAAGTGTCCTTCCCTACCCGCCCAGCTGGTCAGCACTACTTGATTGCCGAATGGGGGAATGAGAGAATGAACAGCCCCTGCCACAGAATGCCCCCTGTCTGTTCAGCGAGCAAGGGGGAGGAAGAGCAGTGGAGGATTCTCAGAGGAGCTAAGCTCCAAGGGGAGAACAGAGCTCTCAGGCAGAAAAAGTCCCCAAACAATGCCCACTGTGAGCAGGGTGTAGAAAAACTGGGACGCACTGGACTGACCTTACTGGAAGCAGTAAAAATAAAAGGCTTTAAAAATAGTCATACCTTTTGATCCTGAAACGCTACTTCTCAGAATTTATCCTAAGAAAATAACAAAATGTTTACATAAAAATGTGTTGTAATTATACATAACTTAAAAAAAAGTGAACATGACTGAAATTTATTTATTTATTTATACATACATACATACAGAGTTTCTCTCTGTTGCCCGGGCTACAGTACCATGGTGTCAGCCTAGCTCACAGCAACCTCAAATTCCTGGGCTCAAGGGATCCTCCTGCCTCAGTCTCCTAAATAGCTGGGACTGCAGGCATGCCCCATCACAGCTGGCTAATTTTTCCTATTTTTAATAGAAATGGGGTCTCGTGCTCTTGCTCAGGCTGGTCTTGAACTCCTGATCTCAAGGGATCCTCCTGCCTCAGCCTCCTGAGTGCTAGGATTATAGGCGTGAGCCACTGCGTCTGGCCCCTATACTATGATATATTCATCTGATGGGGACTATTACAGGACTCCTAAAAATCTTATTTCAAGGAATATTTAATAACATGGAAAAATACCTAATGTTAAATTGAACAGAACATAAACCTTTGCCCACTTCATCATCTGAATTTTCCTATAAAATGTATGTACATACAGGACTTGCAAAAAATATCACAAAACATTAAAGGTGATTATCTTCGGATGGTGGCACTGCGGGTGATTTTAATTTTCTTTATATTTTTCTGCATGTCTCAAGTTTCCGTGATAAACATGGACTGCATCTGTAGTTTTCAGGCTATTAATTTTTTAAAGGGAAATAATGAGCATCAACATTTAGAAAGGTTTTCTCCTACTCCAGCCCCTCTGGAATTCCCTCATTGGCCTGGGGGTACAGCAGGGACTTGATGAAGCCACTTTTGCATTTGTTCCTCAGGCCCCCCCGCCACCGAGTGACCCGGCTCCTGAAGGAAAACAGAGCCACTGGGATGTACTTTGCTTCCCTTTTCAATTCCGAAGAGCCTGCTTTGCAAGACACCTAAGTTGGTACTGACGCCTGACGGGGCTCTGAAATCCTTGGAGGGAAAAATCCCCAGGCGGACGTGTGCAGATCAACAACCTGGCTAGAGGTCTGTCCACGCCAGAGTGCCGTGATGCAAAGAACTCCCGCGGGAGGCTGACTCACGGGCGGGTGGGGGTGGGGCTGGGCAATGCTCCTACCTTCCACGTCAAATCCCATCAGCAACAAAGGACAGCAACTGGCTCTCCCCATCTCCCATCCCTGCTCCCCTCATTCTCTGAGGAAGTGGCAGGAAAACGCAGAGTGGCAGAGGGGTGTCCGGGGTGCAGACTATGTTCTGGAAACCCCTCCCAGAAGGAAGCACTGTGGCTCACAGCTGCCTGGCTCAGGGCGCAAACACCCAACTTCCGAAGCAGCCACTGCACACACCCAGCCATCAGCTGAATGGGGTCTAAAGGCTGAATTAGCCAAACCAAGGAGCCTGACCTAGAGAATCTCCCCAGCAGTGCTTGTGTCAGCAGTTCCCACAATCATTCTGGAAACCCGGTGACCCAATTTCCTCCACCTCCTTTTCATTTCAGAGAAAAGTGAAGGTTTTGGCCTTAACATTTAAGGCCAACAGAACTAGGTAGGAAACAGATTTTAAAATGCCATAGCAAACTCTAGTGCCTGACGGAAAAGGATGGATCGAAAGCAGACTGGGAGTTACGGCGCTTACCACAAACACTCGGGGCTGCAGGGAAAGGTCTGGATCTCAGACGCTTGGTTTCTGTCTCCCGGCAGGCTAAGTGAACAGGCTAAGAGAACAATGCTCCCTGCCTGCAAAGAGGGCAGCACTGGTTTTAAACACGTCATTTTCAGTGGTCATGTGGCTACCTCACAGCACTTGCGTGACTCCTGGGAAGTCCCAGAGTCTACCCTTGAAATAAGGAAGGGTTGCTAAGGTCAGATGACACCCTGAGAAATTCCCACAGCTTCCGTGCCCACCTCTCTCCCCCAGCCCTGCGCACTGACCACATACTTGGCCCCAGCTGACCATGCATCTGTCCATCCAGCTCAGCCGCGTCGTGATGCACGCCACTGACTGCACGGTCCTGCCCGACACAGGGAGGGGGCCTCAGCCAGAGCTGGGGCCTGAGTCCCAAAAGGAAGCCCGGAAATACCACCCCATGTTCCCGGACCACAGGCCCCAGGACCCCTCTGATGAGGTCTCCAGAACCTTGGCCCAAGCTCTAGATTTACCTCCATTAGGCCTTTCCTATGCAGAAGTATCCAGGGCCCAGGCAGAGTTCTCTCGTTTTCTGAAACAGCCTGGGAAAGGGCAGTTTGGGGGGAAGTGGCAGAGGGAGCCCCTAGCACCCTACCCTCAGGAAGGCCCAGAAATGTGTTGTTTTGTTTTGTTTTTTTAAATGAGAAGCTGCAAGCCAGAGTTGAGCCACATACTCCCTGGCCACATGGCCTCGGACAATTTAACATGACAGAGTCCATTTTCTCTTCTGTAAAAAGCAGAACAGACATATCTTGCAAGATTATCGTAAAAGCTAGATACAATATGTAAAGTGCCCACCACATAGCAGGTGCTCAATAAATGGTAGTTATAGAGAAGACAACAGAGAGGACACCGTGAGAGGGGATATGGAAGCCGGGTGATGCCCTTCTGGAAAAGTTACTAATCTGCTGAAGCACCAGCCACACCAGCTGGCCTCAAAGGCTGGGCCTCAGGGAGAGACCCTGTTTCCATCTAGGCCCAGCCCAGGGCACTCTTGCCATGTCAATGTTTTGGCAAATGAAAGGGCACTTCCACGGACTGTCAAAGCTGGAGAGAATCTTAAAGGCCATCTCGTCAGCTCTTCTTTTATAAGTAACTTAAGTCCAGAAAGGCAAATGGAATCAATTAAAGTCCCATGACCAAAAGCCACAGTTAAAACTCAGGTCTCCAAACTGCCCATCAGGGAGCCCTTCCCTGCCCACTCAGCACTTGCGAAGGTCACACAGACAGGCAGCCCCACCGCACATCACTTGGGCTTTCTGGGAACACACTCATATTTACAAAGCATGTACTTTTGCCACGGGCAGGTGTGTGTCTACAAATGCCCCTTAATCACTCACTCACCACATCATCTGCCGCCTTAAAAACCCAACAAATTCTCGATCCTGTCCCCTACCCACAACTCCCATCCCCGGGCCCACTCTGCTCTCCCTCTGCTACTTCTCTGGTGTGTGTGGCTCCACGGGGGAGGTGCCCACCCGCGGGCTGGGGAAGGAGACAGGGCCCTGCTTTTCTGGGCCAAAAGGGAGGTGGGAAAGTGTCTCGCTGTGGGAATGCTTAGATAACAGCTCATTCGAATGCTCTCTCTACACACCCATCAAATCCGGTTTTCCAATACTCAATGAAGGGAAAATTCTGAAGGCATAACATCAACAGAAGAAAAAGGATGCAAAAACTTCATTCATCCACAGTTTCCTGCCTCTACTGTTTTCACAGATACATATGTATATGTGCATAGAGAGGAGCCCTGGAAGGAAATTCATGTTAAGAGTGGTTCTCTCTGTGCTGAAGACTAAGGGATGACTTAATAAAATATTTCCTTTTTTTCTAGAATGAACATGTAATAATTAAAAAAAAAAAATCCAGGAGGTTTCTGGTTAAGGTGTAGCAGAAAGGTGGGCACCCTTTAAATTTTTCTTCCCTTGCTCTAGAATTTTAGTAAAGATGAACAAGCAACCCATCTTCCCAGACAATGAAAAGGCTATAAAACAGTGATCTTCTCTGTTGACATTTGGTCTTTCCTAAGGACTGATCTGAAATCATTCTTTTCCCCAGACATTAACATGGTAGTCAGACCACCTCCAGGCTTGGAGCCCATGTCAGATCCAGCCAGAATGTTCCTCCTGGGTGAGCCTGCCTTTCAGCCTGCCAGCCTCGCCCCCAGCTATAGCAGCCCAGGAACAGGTGGGAATACTTGCAGAAACATTTGCTGTCGTGTCGGTTTCCAACTAAACAGCGTCCCAAAGTCAAAGCAACAGCTGAAAAACAGCCAAAGCCAAATGTTTCATTAGGAACATGCATGTGACCTACACACACTGCTTCGGTTTCTTTGAGGAAAAAAAAAATGTTTTTTGTTTTTCAGGAAGGGGCTCACAAGACTCTACAGAAACTTT
The DNA here is from genome assembly GCA_963575035.1 of Avahi laniger. Classification (NCBI taxonomy): domain Eukaryota; kingdom Metazoa; phylum Chordata; class Mammalia; order Primates; family Indriidae; genus Avahi; species Avahi laniger. Next base: position 53,485 of record CAUYSK010029960.1, read on the forward strand.
CTGGGCATCAGAGCAGAAACACAGGGCTAGGGGATGAATGCGGGAAGCCTCCTGTGCAAAACTCAAAACAAAGATGACGTAGTCCACTATGTTCAAATCCTGGTGCTCAGAGGCACAGAACCACGTAACTGGACCAGCTGCTTAAGCCCCTGAACTTCAGTTTCCCTGGGGAAACTGAATATAATAACTACTTCAAATCCTAGCACTTTGGGAGGCCAAGGGGGAGGATGGCTTGAGGCCAGGAGTTCAAGACCAGGCTGAGCAATATGGCGAGACCTCATTTCTACAAAAATAGAAAAATTAGCTGGGTGTGGTGGCTCACATCTGTAGTCCCAGTTACTTGGGAGGCTGAGGCAGGAGGATCGCTTGAGCCCAGGAGTCTGAGGTTGCTGTGAGCTAGGCTGATGCCACGGCACTCTAGCCTGGGCAATGGAGTGAGACCCTATCTGAAAAAAAAACAAATAAGTAAAATAAAAAAAAAACAACTAGTGTTATTAAAATTCTTAAGATAACTGTGATGACTACTGCACAAAACAGCGTTTTATTGTATATGAGTAACTCATAAACAAAGTACGTTATGTCGTACGTTATGTCATTACTAACATCAATAACAGAGAAAGGCCAAGGTAGGTGAGAGTCTCTCATTTGGCAAACCGTGGGCACTGGGGCTACGAGCAGCCAGAGAGGGGAGAGGGGAGGGGAGACACGTAGGGCTATGTGCACCCTGCCTCCAGGCACACCAAGCAGCAGACTCTGGCCAGGCCCTTCCTCATCCTCATCCTCTTCCTCCTCCTTCCTTCCATTTTCAAATAAGAGCAAGTCACTCACTCCCCACACACGAACAAGTCTTGTACTCAAGACTTGGCGCGTGGGCACTTCAACACCAGAGGATGCAGTTTCCCCCAAATCTGAAACAACATTCCCCCAAGCCCTCACTCCAGCCTCTGCCCTGGAACCCAAGGCCGATCCAGGACGGTGTGCCTGCCACGTCTGGCAGCTGAGGGCACAGCTTTGAGCTGGGGCCGAGACCCCAGGCCCTTCAGCTGGGCGGTCACACTCTCACACAGCCACATTCAGCAGAGCGGAAGCAGCTTATCCAAAGCCTTTAATTACTACCAAAGGTCTTGGCTGAAACTCTTGCAGCTCAGGTGTCTACATAAGGGACTACGCAGACGCAAGGGGCCTCCATACTGGAAGTTTCTTTGCCCACAACAATGGCAACCCAGCCTGTCAATTTTGAGTCAGACTGGCCTGCAGTGTCTGCAGGGGATGCTCCCGGGTTCTCCACCAGCGAGTGCGGACGGAGTCGCTTCACCACAGTCCGTACGTTTCACGAACTGAAGTAGTAAGGGAATTCTTACAGACAGGGACGACTTATCTAACCAGCAATGGGCTGAGGGCTGGTCCAACGGATGGACAGCAGGACAAGAGGCCAGGACACCGGGGTCTCAGCCTGGCTCTGCTATATCCTACCTGGGCGACCTTGGGCAAAGTCACTTTAGCTCTGTGGGCTTAGTTTCTTCGTCAATAAAATTCGGGGTCCACGCTAGCTTCGGTTTCAGTTTCCTTCAGCTTCAAAAGCTTCCCTCTGGGCGTTTCCCACAGCTGTGAAGTGCCTGATAAAACAACAAACCCCGCCAGTCAGGCAAGCCGGCTCCAGGCCGGGCCCTGCGGCCCTGCCCCTCAAGAGCGCGCGCGGGGAGACCCCGGCTCTCCCATTGCCCCGCGGCTCTCCCCTTCCCCCGTGCAAAGCATGCCCAGGGCCCGGTGCGGCAGGCCGGAAGGACTGGGCGCAACTGAGGTCTCCAGTGGGAGGAAAGAACAAAATGCCCCCGCCACACGCCCCCCAGCCCCACGTGCACTGTTCCTTTAAATGCACCGGCCCTATAACAGCTCGCACCGCGACCCCCTCTGGCGGGGGCTCCGGCGGCGGCGGGAGGACGCGGGGAGGGGGTCGCGGCCAGGCGGGAGGCCTGGGGGCTGCTCTGGCGCCCCTCCCACGCCGCAGTTCCGGCCGACCCCACCGCCGCCCCCCCGGGCCGGGAGCGCGGCGCACGCAGGGCCGTAGCTCCAGAGCTGGGGACGGGCCCGCGACCGGGGACGCGCGGAGTGCAGGGCTGGGCCCGCAGGCCGCAGCTCCAGCCGGCCTTCCGCGCCGCGGGCGACGCGCTCACCTGCTCCGCCGCGGCGCCCCGCACAGTTCACGCCGCTGGCGGAGCGCCCGGCCCGACCGGCGCCGGCGCAGACCCCGCCCAGACCGCGCGGCCTCGCCCCGCCCCGGCCCGCCCCGTGGCCGCGCCGCGCTCCCTCGTCGCCTCCCCCGCCCGGAGCCCCGGGCGCGCGGGGAAGGTACTCGGGCGCGGAAGGTCCTGGCCTGGCGCCTTCGCAGGCCGCGCGGATGGCAGGATCAGCCCGACACTGGAACCGGCAGTGACCTGAGATGGGGCGGAGGCCGGGCCTGTCACCTTCCTGCGGGCCTGGCGGCTCCACGGGGCAGCAGGGCATTTGCTGCGTGTACATTCTCTTTTCTTCTAGTTTTAGGTCCACGCGGGTTCTACTCTCACTGAAGGAGCACTGGTGGCCTGCTGTGAGCTGGCAGGTGGCTGGCAGCCCCTGGGCAGCTTCAAGATAGGGACCGGTCACTAGAAAGACCAAGGCAAGGTTAGAGGGTTGAGACTTCCAGCCCCGCCCCCCAACCAGTGGGGAGGAGAAAGGGGCTGAAGGTAAAGTCCATGACCAGTGGCCGATGATGTCCTCAATCCTGCGTTCGTAATGAAGCCTCCATGAAAACCCAAAAGATCAGGGCGGCATGCCAGGAGTGAGCACGGAAGCTCCGCATCTGCTCTCACATGCCTTGCTCTACACGTCTCTTCCCCCTGTACCGTTGCAGTCCTTTGTGATAAACCGCTCAGTGTAAGCAAAGTGATTCCCTGGGTTCTGTGAGCCGCTCCAGCAAGTTAGTCGGATTCGAGGAGGGGTCGTGGGAACCCCGATGCATTGATGGTCAGTCAGAAGCACGCGTAAAACAACCCGGGGCTTGCAACTGTTGGAAGTGGGGGGCAGAGCTAGGGACTGAGCACTCACCCTGTGGGACCTGATGCTATCTCCAGGTAGATAGTGTCAAAATGGAATTGAATTGTAGGACACTGAGCTGGTGTCCACTGCAGAACTGATCACTTGTCTGATGGGTGGGGAACCCCCCCAACATCTGGTGTCAGAGTGTGTTGTGAGATTATAGTGGGAGAACTGCATCATGTGTGTATTTCCATGTTCTGAGTGGGTTTAGCTAGAATCCCCCTACACCCAATGTGTTAATAATTAACTCTTAGTAAGTTTCTCCCCACCCACCCTGACCCTGCTATCTGGCTATAAAGTCCCACTTGCTCATGTTGTGTTCTCATTTGAGCCCAGTTCTACATCGAGGTCCCTTTCCCCTGCTGCAATAGTCCCGAATGGAACTATTTTTACTGTTTTAACTACTGTCCAGCTCTGGTTTTCCCTTGACGGCAGCACTGACCCTGGAGCTTGCTCTGAGGGGTTTGTCTCATCTGGACAAATGGGTCCTGCCAGGCTGCCGTCACCGCAGCCTCCCTGCGTCAGGCCCCCGCTGCACACGCACTTTTCCTGCCTGCCATCCTCCTTTAGTGGTTTCTGTTTGGGACCATGCATAGCACTGGACACGCATGGAAACGTTGCTCACTGCTGAAAAGTGAAAAGCAAATGATGTCAGATCTGCGTCTGACATTTCCACATCTTTCTCCAATTTTTTTTGGTCCTCTTCTGCATGCCCCTGGTGGTTTCAAGGGTGAATGGTGGTCAAAAGGTTCTTAGGGATGGAAGGAACAAAACACTGGCTTCATAATATTCCTTCACCACAATTTTCCAGCCTAAAAATTAGCCACTTTCCTTCCTGGATGATTCAAAACAGCAACAGTGATTCGCCTGGATTCTAGGGGAGGGCTGAGTTCCCTCCTTTGAACCCGCCTCCCTCCATCCTGACTGTCCCCTTCAGACCTCCAGTGAGGTTCCCTTCAGAACAAAGGTCCTAAGACGTTTATTTGTCTCCGCTTTCTTCCCACTGCCTTGTCTCATGAAGCATTCTTTTCTGTGAACTTTTATTCAAATTTGTTTTTACACTGGGTGCGGTGGTTGTAATTCCAGCACTTTGGGAAGCCAAGTTGAGGCCAGGGGTTCAAGACCAGCCTGGGCAACAGAGAGAGAACCCCATCTCTACAAAAAGTAAAAATAAATAAATAAACTTGTTTTTGAAATTAGAAGTAAATTTTTGTTAAGATAAAATATATTTTGCAAAGGCTGCACACATTCCAAAAAAAGAAAAGGAAATAAATAAAATACTTAAAAAATATATTTAAAAAATTACTATAACTTTTTTTTATGACGTTTCTAAATGTGCAGTACTCTCTGGTTCCTAAATTACTGTCCCTTTCTAGCCCATTGTCTCCATCTGCCTTTTGTTTTTTTACTTTATTTATTTTTAATTTTTAATTGTGGTAAAATACACATAAAATTTACCATCTTAACCGTTTTTAAGTATACAGTTTTCAATAGTATTAAGTACATTCGCATTGTTGTGCAACTATCATCACCATCCATTTCCAGAAATTATTATTATTATTCATTAATTCATTAATTTTTGAATTGTTGCCTCTGTTACCTGGGCCAGAGTGCAGTGGTGTCATCATAGCTCACTGTAGCCAACTCCTGGGCTCAAGTGATCCTCCTGCCTCAGCCTCCCGAGTAGCAGGGACTACAGGCACACACCACCAGGCCTGGCTAATTTTTCTGTTTTTTGTAGAGATGAGGTCTCGCTCTTGCTCAGGCTGGTCTCGAACTCCTGATTTCAAGTGATCCTCTTGCCTTGGCCTCCCAAAATGCTAGGATTACAGGCGTGAAACCACCACGCCCAGCCTTTATTATTATTATTGAACTTAATTTTTTCGGGGCAGTTTTAGGTCCATAGCAAAACTGAGTGCAAAGATTGGAGAGTTCTATATATGCCCTGCCCCATAGGAGCACAGCCTCCCTCACTATTGACATCCCCCACCAGAGTGGTGCATTTGTCACAACTGGTGAACCTACATTGACACATCATTATCACTCGAAGCTCTCCAGAACTTTGTCATCTTGCAAAACTAAAACTCCCTACCCATTAAACAATAACTCGCATTCCCCTCCTCCTAGCCCCCAGTGGCCGCCATTCTACTCTCTTTTTCTGGGATTTTGATGTCATGTAAGTGGAATGATGCAATATTTTCTTTTTGTGTCTGGCTTATTTCACTTAGCGTAATGTCTCGAAGTTCATCCATGCTGTAAGATGTGTCAGAATTTCATTCTTTTTTAAGGCTGAATCATAGATCGTTGTGCATACAGACTGCATTCGAGTTATCCATTCATCTGTCAATGTGCACTTTGGTTGCTTCCACTCTTTGGCTAGTGAATCATGCTGCCGTGAAAATGGATGTGTAAATATCTCTTTAAGAGCCTGCTTTCAATTCATGTAGTTATATGTCCATAAGTAGAATTGCTGGATCATATAGTAATTCCTTTTTTAATTTTCTGAGGAATCGCCATACTGCTTTCCATAGCAGCTGTACCATTCTACATTTCCGCTAACCGTGGACAAGTGTTCCAATATCACCATCCTTACGAACTCCTTCCTTCTTTTCCTTTCTTTCTTTCTCTGTTTCTTTCTCTTTCTTTCTTTCTTTCTTTCTTTCTTTCTTTCTTTCTTTCTTTCTTTCTTTCTTAGTAGCCATCCTAATGGGTGTGAGGTGATGTCCACTTTTACCTTTTAAGCTTTTATTAAAAGCCTGGTGTCTTTTCTTAAATTTTTTTTATTTCAATAGATTTAGGAGGTATGAGTAGTTTTTTGGAACATGGATGAGTTGTATAGTGACAAAGCCAGGGCTTTTAGTGAATGCGTCACCCAAATAGTATACATAGTACCCAATAGGTAGTTTTTAATCCCTCCCCCTCCCCTTTTCTGAGTCTCCAAAGTCCCTTATAACAACCTGCGTGACTATATATACACATCATTCAGCTCCCACTTATAAGTGAGAACATGTGGTCTTTGTTTTTCCATTTCTGAGATACTTCTCCTAGGATTATAACTTCCAGTTCCATCCAAGTTGCTACAAAAGACATTATTTCATTCTTTTTTATGGCTGAGTAGTACTCCATGGTATGTATTAATGTTATATATACCACATTTTCTTTATCCACTCATCAGTTGCTGGGCACTTAGGCTGATTCCATATCCTTGCAATTGTGAATTGCGGGGCAATAAACATACAAGTACACCTGTTTTTTTGATACAATGACTTATTTTCCTTTGGGTAGATACCCAGTAGTGGGACTGCTGTATCGAATGGTAGGTCTACTTTTAGATGAGGAATCTCCATACTGTTTTCCGTAAAGGTCGCACTAACTTACATTGCTACCAACAGTGAGTAAGTGTTCGCTTTTTACTGCTTCCATGCCAACATCTATTGTTTTTTGACTTTTTACTAGTGGCCATTCTGACAGAGGTAAGGTAATATCTCAGTGTGGTTTTTGCTATTTCTTGTATCCTTTCCTGGAAAAGTCTGGTGTCTTTTAGGCACAATCCACTTCTTTCAAACCCTATTAAATACGCACTTTACTATTCATCTGTGTATTTTCTTTCTCAAAATATGTACGGTAGGATTTAGGGGTAACTTAGTTGATAACTTCAGGTGGGAGAACAATTTGGCCAGCAGAGACATCTGCCTCTCAGACAGTGCCCAGAGTGATTCAGCCAAATGTCCTGACTGGCAAGACATCTCTTTCCTCCTTTACAGCTCCAGGATGCCTGTCCCAAAGCTAGTCGCTTCTCCCCAGAGAACAGCCTCCCCAGATGGAATTCTTGGTGTGGAGTCCGAGGTGCTTGGGTATCTTAACAGGTTACATGTTATGTGTGTGTAAATTTACCAGTAGTTGCCTTAGTCTCACTGAGGTTATGGAAGGCAATCATTATTAGAACATTACGCATTATGGAAATGTGTCCTAAAATCACATCGAAATTAGTAAAACACAATAGCACATTTTTTCCACTTTTTACCTCTAGTCAGAGATCTTGAAGTGGTGTTTCCAGGGGCTCACCCTTTGGTCACTGCCTCACGGGTGGGTTCAGAGGCAGCCCTGAGCCTGGCCCGTAAGCAGGGCTGGGAAGCATATTCTCTCCCACTAGAGGGCGTTCAGCTCCTCTGTTCAGATCTTCTTTGGCCATCCAGGGAGTCCTCTGGCTCTTCTCTGGTTCAAGAGGCCTCCCCAGGCTCTAATTTTGGATGTTGATCTTGGATGTTCAGACCTGGAGACGCAGCTGAATCAGGAAACAGCATATTCTCCAGGGGCTCTTGGCGGTGACCCTGAGGGAGTCAGGGTCCCTGCTGAAAAGCGGGCTGTGAGAACGGGGGGAGACAGGGAGGGCACCTCTCGCAGGGCACTCCAGGCCCACGCAGGTAAAAAACAAAAAAGAATGCCTTTGTTCTCCTCACATTTTGAGTTCTCGAAATGAAAATAAAATTTAAAAATTAAAAAAAAAATGGTAGGGGGCCAAAGAAAAATGTGTTCATCTACTTTGCCTTCCTCTGTGGCACTTCCTAAAAAGTTAAAAATTGTGTGGGAGGCAGAGGAAGCCACCATCTCTGCTTCCTCACTTGATTGTGTGACCTGAGCAGCATTTGGACTTTGTAAGCTTTAAGAGTCACCAGTTCAAGAGCAGGCACCCAGGCCCCACCTGCAGGAGTTCTGAGGCAGTAGGCCCAGGGCATGGCCCACGACTCTGCCTTTTTGGCAAACATTCCATTGACTTCTCAGGCAGGTGACCCTTAAAGCACACTTAAAGAAATTTTTCATTGGACTGGTGTCCTCTGGTGCCACTCACTTAATCCGATAGTTGTAATGTAAGTTTTGACGTTCCAAATGGGAAGCATCCCTGTAGGAATTCCATAAATTTTAATATTTCAATTAGACAATGGATTCCTTTTTCTCTTGTATAACCATGAGTCCCTTGGGTGGGCTCTCTCTTGGGTTCTGAAATGTAGTGTTTCCCAGGAGCCCCCACCCAATTCTAACTCCTGTTTCCCATTCAGGACCCTTAGTCTCCTACTTTTGATGCTTTGGGGCTCCCCGGGCCTGGTAGCCTTCTGAATTGCTTTCATGCACTCCGCTGAGCTCTTGGGAGAGATCTTCCCTCCTGGGATAGAAGCCCCCAAATGAGAGTCAGGTTTTGCCTCTCCTTCCCTAATATCTGGGAATCTCCTTCCCTAGTATCAGCTCCAAACTCACACAAACATAAACACACACAGCATGCAGCTATAACAACTGTGGCTGTTCTCCAAGCATAGCCTGGCTGCCAGACTATCGCTAATTTTAAGGCTTTGTGTGGTACTTTCTGCTTTGATGGTGCTTGGTGAAACTGAGGTCAACAAATTCAAGAATTGGTTGTTACCCTACCCGTGTCTGGGAGAGCTACAATTAGGACATGTTGAACAAAAATTCACTTTGGAGAACTCGATGCAGAGGTGACAGGTAATTGGAAGGGGCATGCTCCTGGAACCTGTGAAACTGACACAAGGGGTATCTTTAAGACTCGCAGATGCAGAAGCGACTGCGCCTTCAGCACACGTGAGAGTGAACACACACGACACCAGTTTTTCCATTTCCTGCCACTTCCAGGCTCCCAGCTGTCAGCACCTTCTTGCTTAATTCTTATATTAATTATCAAGTCTCTGGTTGGCAGCCCCCAGCTATCTGCCCTAAGTCTGCTATTGAGATCCTTACCACCTCTGTCACCAGTTTGTAATGACCTGGTAGTGACCCTCCCCCCATGACTCGACTATCAGAGATAACTTCTTTGTTTTTCGTTTGTTTTATTTTTTGTTGATTTTTAAATTTTTTCTTTCTTTCTTTCTTTCTTCTTCTCTTTTTGTTGTTTTTAGAGACAACTTCTTGGAAGACTGCTCCTGAGAGGCCACCTCACCCACCCCCAATCAAGTGTCAACTCCCAGGCCCAAATGGCAGCTATCTGGCAGCAAAGAGAGGTCCAGAGTCACAAGGAAAAGGACTCACAAGTTTGGCCCTAGAGAAAGTAGGCACCATGGCCCAGGTTCCAGACCGCAGTCGTGAACACTGAGAAACTTTGTCTTGTCCGTGGCTCGGCAGTGCTGGGACTCAAGGAGCTCTGGGTCAGATGAGAGACTGATGCATGAAGCCATCACTTAAACTGCCAAATAAGATCAGACAGTTACGTAAGCCCAACCAACCGAATAGGCAGGGGCAGGGTGTGGGGGCACTTTGCTTGGCAGGTGTGGCTCAGAGTAAGTACAGCGAGAGGTACGATTCCAGGGTAAATGGAATGGCTCTCTGCTTGCATTCAGTCAACAAATATTTAGCTGGAATCTCTTTCATAGCTGTGCCAGTAGTTGATGGCTGGTGTCTGTTTGGATTGGTCAGTGTCTGTGCATATCAGTTAAATATTATGGCCACCACCCCTAATCATAGGTGCTAGAAGAGTCAGAATTTCTGATAGCCTGACAGGACCGACCATTTCTCTCCCAGACTGACTATAAGCACCTCATTAGACTTTAAGAGGTTCTGCTCGTTGGTTAACTACCAGCACCTAGCACGTAGTGGATGTTCGATGGCGCAATTAGGTGCTCGTAGTGTTGCGCTCATGCTGGTGCCTGGATGGGCTCTGCCGATTTGCCCTTGTGCTTCCCTTTTCTGAGCCTCCATGGTTGACCATGGACTGTCTATAATCTGTGACACTCTTTGCGTACACCAGACTGTCCCGGAAGGCACTGTCTTTCAGGTAGCCTGGCTGGCTCAACAATGAATATTTTACTGACCTCTTACTGTATGCCAGGCTTTGGAGAGATGGCAGTGGATAAAATAGTTGTGGTTCCTACCTGTTGGAATATAACATCTGAGGAGTCAGGCCTTAAACACAAGAGATGAGTAGTACAGACAGAGAAGGACCCAGCGCTATGGGGGCACAGGGCAGAGGGATGAGGTTGCCTCTGAGAGGAAGGGATGTTTCAGCTGAGACTTCAGTTAGTTGGGTGAAGGGAATGGGGACAGGGAGGTAAGAAGATGAGAAATCTGGGCAGAGCAAACAGCATTTACGAAGGCTCAGATATGGGAAAGTAAGCTGGGTTGGTGCAGCAGATGAGTGGGAGAGGTGGGCTGCAGGTGTGATGAGGATTTGGGGTGTCATGGCCAGATGAATGCACTTTGCGGGGACCTCTAACTCCAGGGAGCAAGGGCTCTTGCTGCTTGTGCCAAAGCTAGGCTTCCTCCAGGCATGGACTCCTCCGTTGCCAGCTGCGGCTTAAGCAATCCACAATGGCTTTGCTGAACCTTCCTGAGACCACGGGCAGCCTAGGATATGTCTACCCTCCAGTCTCACCCTCCCCTTCCCTGGGGGTCAGACTCGCATCACAGTTTATGACTCTCCCAGACTCCTCCAATTCCCACCCACGTTTCTGCCAGACAGTTCCCCAGATAAAACCCTTGTATGCTTAATTCTAACTTAGGGTCTGCTTCTTGGAGGATCTGGACTAACACATGGGCTTTACACTAATGATAATGTGAAGCCATTGGCCGATTTTAAATGAGGGAGAGACGTGATCAGATTATATCTGAAAAAGATCAATCTGGCTGCAGGGTAGAGAATTTGACAGGAGGGGACCGAAAGTAGGGACAGGAAGGCCCATGAGGAGGCGTTACAGTGATGCAGGTCGGATGGCTTGGACTAGGGGGTGAGAGAAGAGAATCAGTCGTGGTTGGATTTAGGAGATGGTTAGGAAGAAGAGAGGGTACTCAGGGATGGATTGAATGCGAAGTGTGAGGGAGGGAGGAGATGATTCTAGGATCCTGGCTTATGCCACAGGGGGACAAAGCTCATGGTTGGGAGTTGCATCCAGTTCTGCTTAGGGAAAAATGCAGAATCTGGCCCATAGAAACGTGAGCTCTGTTGTCAGCTGCTGCCTGGGTGGAACACCCTCTGGGAACCTCCACCACCACTGGCTTCAGTTCATGTTCACCAAGCAGACTTCTGATCGCTAATTTGGCCACACAGGTGTTCAGACACCAGGCAGACCTCTCTGGGAAGGAACAGTGTCCACTAAGAAGGAACGAACAAACTCACTGGCATTCTAGCTTATTCAGCAATGTCATGGGCGTCTGGTGGGCCTGAGCCAACTTCTCCGAGTCTGGGATACTGGCAAGGATGGAGACTGAGACTGGACCATGGTGAATGCACCAGAGGAGCTGCGCTCTGCTCTCAGGGCCTGTGTGTGGATAGCCAGTTGCCCTTCTTGAGACACACTGGGGCAAGCTAAATAGTGGCCCTGATTATGTCCACGTGCTGGATTTCCAGAACCCCCTGACTATGTTGCCTGATGTGCTAAAAGGGACTGTGCAGATGTGATTAAGTTGAGGACCTTGAGGTGAGGAGACCCTCCTGGGCCATCTGGGCAGGGCCAGTGGAATAGCAGAGTCGTTATAAGAGGGAGGCAGGAGGATCAGAGGGAGTAACAGGAGACATGACGACAGAAGCAAGAAGGGGCCATGCAAGGAAGCGGCCACGAGCCAAGGAATGCAGGCAGCCTTGAGAAGTGGTAAGAGCCAAGGAAACAGATTCTCCTTCGGCCTCCAGAAGGAATGCCGGCTTGCCAGCACCTTGATTGTAGCCCAGTGAAGCTGACTTTAAAATTCTGACCTCCTGAACTGCAAGAGAATACATTTTTGTCATTTTAAGCCACGAAAACAACAACTTTGTGGTAAGTTGTTACAGCAGCCGTAGAGAACTAACACATACACTAACTGCACCATCTCACCTTTGCAAAAGACAACCAACAGCAGACTGAGTGTAGATATGCCTGTGTTCAGGCCACAGTGACTATAATGAGGGACCGTGTAGAATGGATACATGTCATTTGTGGCTGGTGAACATCTTTTGAATAAATACCTTTCCTATTTTTAGGGACTTTTAGGTCAGACTACATTTCCCAGGATCCCCTGCAACCAGGACATGAGCATGTGACATGAGCCCCACCCATCAGATGCCCCTTTAGGGGAAGACCCTTGGAGGGTCCTCCCCTGGTCTCCACAGGGCTCAGTGGAGCAGTCGTTAAGAACTCAGGCGGCAGGGGCAGAAGGCCTGGCAGTGGTGTCCCATCTCAGTATGCAAAGCGTCAGCAGCACCTGCGCTCAGCCGTGGGGGGAAGATGATTTGGGTATTGCTCCAGGCTGAAGAGCCTGCGGGCCTGATTTTCTGGCCTTTCTGGAAATTCTGTGAGCCCCCCAATATCCTTCAATAGGTGGTTTGCTATGTAATCTCGGACTGTGGATTCTTGCATTTTCCATTAAGATTTCTGACGGATGTGTCCCCTTAGGGCGCGGTAGTAGCCTGTCAATTTCAGTGCTGGAAGGCGAAGCGTTTTGCCTTCCCAGCCAGGCAGAATTGTTCGGTAAGACTAGGATGTGGAAGCCAAAGTGCACATTGGCGTCCAGTTCCAGCTGCAGAGCCTCACGGCAACCGCAGAGCAGCTGGCCATCTTCGCGCGGCCATGGAGGGGACCGTGTCCAGACAGTGAGTGAGGAATGAGCGACGACAAGGTGTTCAGGGGCCCGTCTGGGGAAGGTGAGGGATGACTGGCATAGCTTCCTCAGATGCAGGCAAAAGAGGTGCTAGAAGCATCTTTCAGATCGGTTTCCCCAGGGGCAGCCAGTTCCCATTTCAGTCTGGGGCAGGTGCCTGCAGCGCCCTGGACTTTCCGCTCCCGCGGAGTCTGGGCCAAGAGCGCTCCCGCAGGAGGGGCCAGATGCGAGCGGAGCCCTGACACACAGCCGCCCGCAGGAGCTCGGCTCGGCCTGGAACACTGTCAAGGCGATGACGGATGTGCCTTCTTCCTTCAGTCGGCTGCAGATGAAGTCATCCTTTCCCTCTGGACTCCATTAGGATTAGTCCTTGGTATTTCTGAGTCACTTGACAGTTTATAAGCACCTTGGAAACCAGAAGTCGTGCATGAGCGTCTCTGTAAATGAGATGTTTATCCTGCGCCTTTACTTCTGAGGATGCTCTAGAGACCCTGAACCAAGAACATTGGCCAGAAAGTTAAATACTAAATCAAGGATTTTGAGACTTAGAACTTAAAAAAAGGGAGAAACAAATTGTTAATGGAAGATCAGGAAGGCACAGGAATTGTATTCATAGCTGCTATGAAATCAAATCTCCGTCGCTAAGCACTCCCATGCCCACGCCGTTTCCGAGTTTTCTTGGATCTCACAAGAGCAGTAAGGTGGGGTCATCTCACACATGGCTTCTTCGAACATGATCCCAGGAAGATGTTTTCCTCCCACGTTATTGTTGAAGAGGGGTTTTCTGATTACTATTGCCTGAAATCTAGCCTTAGACATTTTTATTCCTTTAACCTAAGACTAAAATATCCTAATCTGAAAGTCTCTGGGAAGGTAAAAGTTAAGACCTTGTCAATAATTCATAATTTAATAGTTATTAATATGTAAGTCTTCAATCCGATTCTTTCCAACATCCCTCAGCTGAGCAATTTCTCAAGAAATTAGCATCAATAGTTACATTTTTAGGGGAGGAAAGGATAAGGACATTAACTGATGAGGAAATTACAGCGAGGGAAAAACTGGCCCTTCGCAACTGACCCCTTGGGAAGGAAAGAGGACGACTGCTGTGTCGTGGGCCCATCGTCCTTCCTCAGTGAGTGCTTCATTCAATGCTCTGGGAAGTTCAGCCCCAGAGAAGTCTGCTCTGGGCCTGACCCTACTAATTAAAAGTGCAAGTAGAATTCTGACAGAAACTAAGATTACTACCCAGTGTAACGCAAAAACCAGTGGTCTATGTTAATCGTGCTTTGCTGATACGGCTGCAAGAAATTGAAATCATTGCTGATGTGGATACAGTGAGTTCTAATGGAAGAGTAATTCCTGTTTAACACTTGCTTTCCCAAGTGTGTGTTCACTTAAAGAAGAGTCTTTAGGCCATGTGATCACACCTGTAATCCTAGCACACTGGGAGGCTGAGGTGAGAGGATTGCTTGAGCTCAGGAGTTTCAGACCAGCCTGAGCAAGAGTGAAACCCGTCTCTATTAAAAATAGAAAAAAATTAGCTGGGCGTGGTGGCATCTGCTTGTAGTACCAGCTACTGAGGAGGCTGAGGCAGGAGGATCGCTTGAGCCCTGGAGTTTGAGGTTGCTGTGAGCTATGATGACAACACTGCACTCTAGCCTGGGCGACAGAGCAAGATTCTGTCTCTAAAAAAAAAAAAAAAGAAACAAACAAACAAACAAAAAAGAGTCTTTTAAAAGATCTACACTGCGGCTCCAGGTCCAACCACTAGGTATACATAGTGAATGCAGGAGACCAAGAGCTGTCCTTCCCAACCAAGGGCCTCTTGGGTGACGTCCCCTTGTCCCCACAGACACTCAATTCCTGCAGGGAGGATCCCTGTCCCTTCCCATTTCTGGAACAAGTATATTACTTTTCCACCATGGGCATTCTTGGCCAGTCTCTGTACTCTTCAAGAAAATCTAAACATTGTTCTCTCTCCTGTCTCTTCAAATCAGTCTCTTTCCCCAGAGATGGATCTCAGAGCTTGGCAGTCCCTGGTCCTGTCTCCACCTGTTCAGGTGGGATGCATTCGACAGACAGACCTTTACACACTCATCTACCCACCTTAGTCCCTTGACACTTCTTGACACTGTTTAGATCCCACATAATGTGCAAACTTTACTCAGATGACCTGCTTTGCAGGGTCTTGACTCCTGAAGCTAGGAAATCCCTGGGGCAATCGGTAAAGGTTACCAATTAGTTTTCTCCAATGCTGGCTCCAGTTTAATTCCAAAATGGTCTAGTACAAATGACCCACACATTTTGTTGTTTGCATTGAGATGACCCCAGCCCTTCCTGCACCCAAGGAAGCAGGATGTAGTCACTCTTCAATAATGTATGAAACACAAAGAATCACCTACTCAACATTCTGAAAATGATAGCATATGTTTTAAAGTACAATTGCAGCAGGAGGACATGGTTGCGTTAACATGCATCCTGCTTTAGAACTAACAAAACATGCCCTTCAGCTCTTTGCTTCCTTTCCCTCCCTCAAAGGAATTTGTTATTGTTTGTAAATATAGTATCCCACTAACACCAGCTTTATTTAACCACATTTCAAACTTAGCCTTTCTGAACATTCATACTAGGTAGACTTTATTTTTTTTGGAATCAACTCCATAGAGGTAGAATTTATATAAAACAAAATGCACTTTTTTTGGTTTCGTTTTTTTGAGACAAGGTCTTGTTCTGTTGCTGAGGCTAGAGTGCAGTGTTGTCAGCATAGCTCACAGCAACCTCAAACTCCTGGGCTCGAGTGATCCTCCTGCCTCAGCCTCCAGAGTAGCTGGTACTTGCAGGTGAGTGACACCATTACACCCAGCTAAATTTTCTATTTTTTGTAGAGACGGGATCTCACTCTTGCTCAGGCTGGTCTTGACCTACTGACCACAAGTGGTTCTCCTGCCTCAGCCTCCCAGAGTACTAGGATTACAGGTGTGAGCCACTGTGCCCAACCCTAAAATGCACTGTTTCAAATGTACAGTTCAATGAGTTTTAACAAATGTATACCACAAATATATAAGAAATGTAACACCACCATATTGAAGACATAGAATGCCTCCATCATCCCCAAATGATCCCCAAGCCCCCTTGCTTTCAACCCTCCTCCCCATCCTCAGCTCCAGGTAACTACTGATCTGCTTTCTGTCATTATAGATTCATTTCAATGGGCTTTAATTTTAATGAGAATATACTTTAGCCAATAAAATGGAGTTAGTTCTACACACTTTTCCTTGAAACCTTGCAAGGGGTCCTCATGAGACAATTTTAACATTAAAAACATAGCAATTGCTATGTTATGTGAGCCACACAAATTGATCCCTTTGCTGATATCCTTTTCTTCATTAATGTGGTAAATTGTTTTCAATAATGGCACAAAAAATTCCTCCCTCCCTATGACCACACGCCCCTTCTCCCATCAAGAGCCACAGTCTATCTTCCCTTCCCTTGAACCAGGAGTAACTTTTTGACTTGATTTGACTAAAAGAATGAGAAGGAGGGGATGCTCTGCCAGTTGTAGGCTCACAACTTATAAGACCTGAGAATGTCTGTTTTTGGCCTTTTGGGATTCAGCTGCCGTGTATATAAGCTCAAGCCAGACAGAGGCCGTGGGGAGAGGGAGAGCCCAGCCAGCTCCCTGCTCCTTGAGCCACCCCATTTGAGATACCAGACACGTAAGTGAAACCATGTTGGGCGTTCCAGCCCCAGCCAAGCCCCCAGCTAAATACAGCCACATGAGTGACCTCAGTCAACCCAATGCAGAGCAGAAGAACTGCCCAGCTGAGCCCAGCCAACTCGCAGAATTGTGAGAAATAAAAAATCCTTTTTGTTTTAAGCCACTAAGTTTTGGGGGTAGTTTCTTACACAGCAAAAGTTAGCTAAAGGCATTAGGAACATTGATAGAGGGTAATGCCCTCGTAGAAACACTTGGAACAACATCAGCAAAGAGAAAGGACATGCAGCCCCCACAACACCATGAAGCACTCTGTCTGCCCACTTGTGTATTCCCAGATTCAGGTCATTACACCTGCTCCTACCAAAAGAACCAGAACCCAGGGTGTAGTTGCTGCCAAGAGAGGCTTCTTTAGGGGCTCTCAGAAACTCAATATGGGGAGTTGGCTCAAGAAGGAAAGGGGCCCCAGATCCTCCTTCCTCCCTTTCTCTTTGTGGTTTTCAAAGGGAGAGTATCACATGGGTGGCAGGAGTCATAGCTGAAGAATCTGAGTCTCTAAAGAGACCCAGGATGATTTAAGAGGTTAAGAATCTCTCAGGGCCAAGTCTTCTTAGGAAGACCCAGATGACAAATGATTTAGGAATTCCCGTGATCAAAGGCTGGCATGATCTGCAGCAGGCAATAGCTACCCACCAAAGTGTGTGTTAAATGAATCAATTTCTGCCTGAGTTGTCTGGATATGCCACAGGCCGATTAGATTTAGGGAATCCAAGACTGGTGCTAAAGTATCCACCAGGCAGGAACAATTCACTTTGACAATTCCTAGATCGTCATGCACACTGCAGACCAGAGACAACCATAGTAAATTTAATTTGGAGATGAATTATTTGGCCTGTTGTAGACTTGGCCTTCATTTGGCATTTAACCACAGGGTGGGAACAAGTTTGGGACGTACGCATAAGCCCATCATCACTTGCTCTTTCTTTCCTGGAAGACCCAATCATCACCAACCAAATCTCCAGGGCATGGAAAAAAGACCTCCTTAGCAGCAACTCATTTGAATTGAGGAGGACTCCTAATGGGGTATATGTAAATCGCTGCTCTAAATGTTTGAATGACCAGGTGGTAAAAGCAAGGGGACCAGCATTTCCTGATCAATGCGGGCAGTCTGCTGCTAGCAGAAGCTGTTTTGAATTGGATATGCTGAATGACAGGAGTGAAGCTACTTCACCTGTTTCATCTGAAGTATCCACTAGTCAGTGAGCCCCTGACAGGAAGGAGGATGGGGACAGGAGGAGTTTCCTGGATTGGAGCCAGATGGACGTTTCTGCACCTCTAACTTAATTTTTTAATGTTTCCAGTGTTCCCAGCACACCCTCTGGGTCTTCATTGTTCCCTGTGCATGCATTGAGGTGGGTTTCCCTAGTGTCGCCTCCCAGAAAACAGACGGGGGTGGGAGGAGTCCTCCTGCAAGAAGGGCCATGGATGAGTGGCAAAGACAAGGAGCGTCTGGGACAGGCCAGCAGGAGATGTGGAGCAGCACCAAGAGGATGTCAAAAAGTCAGAGTTTTGACTTTCTAAATCAGTTTGTGTCTTACTGAATAAATCAAAAGGACTAGGCCCCGTGCTTACGCAAGACCTCTCCGTGGTGCGCAAGCGTTTAGAAATGCTTTGAGTGCTGCACACGTGGGAGGCGGAGCGACTTGTTCTTAGCTCTGTCTGTAACTGGACGATGGCCACACCCTTTGGCATCTGCATGAGTAGGAAAAAGGCCCCAGGGTGTCCCGTGCTGGGGACACCAGGTGACTGTACAGAGTCCATGCCAGCCAGGAGATCCCGTCAGGTGCAGGGCAGATGGGAAATGCGCAAGCCTGGACGGTTTTCCTGCCTAGATGGAGCGTCCGGCTGAGTCACTGTTGCCGCTGCCTGGGGGAGTGAAGTCACAGCTCTGTGCTCTCGCTGTCCCCCAGCCTTTCCTTTCCCTCCCCTCGGCCCTCTTGCCTTCTCTAGGACAGCGAACTAATTGCACCTAGATCCAGAGCACACTTACTTTAACAGACTTTCCCTTATAAACTTAAGATATGAAAAAGAGAGTCAAATGGCAAATACCCCCAAAAGCAAGAACCGACTGCACTCTGCAAAATCAAGCTACTATGAAGGATTTTTAAGACAAAACAAGGAGTGGGATATAATCCAGGTTCGGGGCAGTTACCAAGAAATCTCTATGTTCAGCACTTTTGTGGGCTGAGAAATGATATTGATATTCTTTTTTTTTTTTTTTTTTGAGACAGAGTCTCACTGTGTTGCCCGCGCTAGAGTGCCATGGCATCAGCCTAGCTCACAGCAACCTCAGACTCCTGGGCTCAAACGATCCTCCTGCCTCAGCCTCCTGAGTAGCTGGGACTACAGGCATGCGCCACCATGCCCGGCCAATTTTTTCTATGTATTTTTAGTTGTCCGATTAATTTCTTTCCATTTTTAGTAGAGACGGGGTCTCGCTCTTGCTCAGGCTGGTTTCGAACTCCTGAGCTTAAACAATCCGCCCGCCCCGGCCTCCCAGAGTGCTAGGATTATAGGCGTGAGCCACCGCGCCCGGCCTGATATTCTTAATAATAACCTTATAACGTGGTTAGATCCTCAAATATATTTAAAAGTTATTTTTGAATTTTGTTATTAATATCTAATTTGTATGCCACCTTGCATGCTTTCTGGAATGGAACAAGGTAATATAATAATATATTTTATATTTCATGTTTAGCTTGCAAGTACTTTCACATACACACTATTTCTTTGGTCTTGCCGCAGCCTGTTGAACTTGAAGAGGTCAGAGACAGCCTGCCCGCTTGGATCCGTCTGAATCTGTAAGCACAGAGCTGGGGCACCCACCACCATCATGACAACGGCAGGGTGTGTGTCTGGCCTGGCGTGCAGACGTCTTGAAGGCATTCCTGGGTTTTGCAGATACTTTCTGACGACGCATTAGGGACATCCCTTAAAGCTCTGTGGCATGCAGGAATGCAGCCTCATTGGCTGGGGATATTCCTTGGACCTTTATAAAGGTGAAGTTTACCTTTGGATTCTTTCAGTCACAAGATACAGAAACCTGTTTAAGTTGGCTCAAGTAGAAAGAGGACATTGATATCAGGATGTGCTGGTGTTTCAAGAAACCCAAGGGCAAAAAGAGTGAGTAGCTTTTTGGGGGACTGGAACCAGAACAAACGCAGGTGTCCAATGCACGTCGCATTTCTGAATCTGCGAGCAGAGAATGTGAGACTCTTCCACGACCTGGGCAAGGCTGCGTGTCTGAGCTGCTCAGTGTGACGGTGCAGTCCCAACCCCAAAGGGGCGGGGCAAAGACCTGAAAGCCAGAAAACACGCCCTATTATACATAAAAATTGAATGTGTGATGAAGAAAGCATAACAGACAGGGGAGATTAGTCAACAAGTGGTACCAATACTATTTAGAGGTTCGCTTTATTTAATACACCAAAATAAGTTCAAAAGTAATTAAAAGGTAAACATTTTAAAAAGGTATTTTTAAAAGTATGCCATAAAAACAAAAAGAAAATACAATTTAATATTACTTAAAGCTTTCATGAAAATAAGAGTATGACTTCTAAGCCCACAAACCACGGGGAAAAAGTCATAAAGAAATGCTGAATAGGTTTGACATTTATTGAGTGCTTTATTGTAACTAGTCTGTTTTTAAGGACTTTGTCCACATTATCTAATGTATCTGCCAACCTTATGAAGATGGTATTATTCTTCTCATTTTTAAAGCTGAGTCAGCTGAGGCACAGAGATGTTAAGTAACTTGCCCAGCTCCTACAGTAAGTGATAGAGCACACTTTATACCCAGAACTGCCTCTCCCTGGCCATGCCCTGTGGTCTCTGTCATACAAATTTAAGTAGGTTAAAAGGGACTGGATGTGGTGACTCAAGCCTGCAATCCTAGCATTTTGGGAGGCTGAGATTGGTGGTTCCCTTAAGGCCAGGAGTTTGAGATCAGCCTGGGCAACACCGCAAGACCCCATCTCTAAAAAAAAAAAAAAAAAAAAATTAGCCAGGTGTGGTGGTGCCTGCCTGTAGTCCTAGCTACTTGGGAGGCTGAGGTGGGAAGATCCCTTGAGCCCAGGAGTTCAAGGATGCAGTGAGCTGTAATTGCACCACTGCACTCCAGCCTGGGTGACAGAGTGAGACCCTGTCTCAAAACAAACCAACCGTAAATAAATAAGTTAAAAGGGCAAAGTTCATTCACTTTTTCATTCCACATGTGTTTACTGAGCTCCCACTGAGAACGGACACTGTGGACACCATGCAGTGACAGATAAGGCCGACAAGGGCCCTGACCTCACGGAGCTCACGTGTCAGGCTCTAGAATCTAGAGGGATGCAGGCCGTGAAGAAGCAAATGAATGAAGAAACAAGAGGATTTCTGACCGCAGCAGGTGTCGCTGAGAAGAAAGCAGGGCTGCGTGGTGCACGGTGACCGGCATAGGCCGGGTTAGGCTGGGTGCCCGGGGGAGGCTGCAGGGCGGAGACTGGCTGGTGGGTGAGCTGTATGGAGTGATGGAGAAAGAGGGGCTGAGAAGGACTCCGGGGTTCAGGGCAGGGCTGAACTGTAGTGCCACTTACTAAGATGGGGAGGACCGAGGACGTACAGCAGGTTTAGGGAGAAAACTCCAGGGTTCCATCTTCTCATCTTAAATTTAAATAGCCCACTCGCCATCCAAGTGAGGTCATAATCCATGCAGAGCAAATGCCACACAGCATTAATCTCAGATATGTTTACAAAAACCCACTCAACTCCCAACAGATGTGTTGGCAAGGGACAGGAAAGATACTTTAGGAAAGGGAAATTATAATCAGCAAAAAAAAAAAAAAAGGGGGAAATATTCAGTCTTACTAGAAATCCAAGAAATGCAACTTGAAACATTGATGACATGGCACAGTCATTCCTTGGTATCCTCGGGCATTGGATCCAGGACCCCCTCCGATACCAAAATCCAGGGATGCTCAAGTCCCTGATATAAAATGATGCAGTATTTGCACATAACCTAAGCGCGTCCTCCAGTACACTTTGCATCATCTCTAGACTACTTGTAACACCTAATACAATGTAAACGCTGTGTAAATATTGTTAGACTGTATTGTTGTAAAGTTGTGTTATTTTTATCGTTGTATTGTTTTTTATTGTTTTTTCCCCTAAGTATTTTCAATCTGCTGTTGGTTGACCCTACAGATGAGAGGTTCAACTGTTTATTTTTAACTACTAAAAATATTTTTAAAATAATAACACCCAGAGGAGCCCAGGTGACACTGGTACTCTCACACATTGATGGCGACATTGTAAAGTGGTCCAAATACTTCGGAAAGTAACTTGGCAAGATTCATAAAAATTCTTACATTCTTTGTCCCAGTTTTTTCACTCTGGGGATTCTGTCTTAAGGAAAAGACACTGTGTGCCCACAGCATTTACCATGAGGATGTTAATGGTGAAAATTCAAAATCCAAAAACAAAGTAGGGGAATGGTTGTATACATTCTAGTAACTCTGCTCCATTCGAATGTTGTGCCACCATTGTCTACGTTGGCATGTTTACCTCAAGTAACTAATGGGGTGGGGGAAGCTCCGGGCTCCTGGTGGCTAAGTTGATCCCAGTGGGAGCTGAGGAGCCCAGGGAGGCCATGGCCTGTCTCAGGCCCCGTGTGGGGCCCACGTTTGAGTTAGGGAAGGCTTCAGGCTTGTCCCCTCAGCCTGGGGAGAAAGGGATAGGGTGCTGTGGTTCCTGGAGCTGGCTGGAGTCTCTGAAATGCCCAGAAGGTGAGGGGGGAACCCACCTCCTGAAGGCCCGTGCCCCATTTCTCCCTTACGTTATGGGATTTCCAACGACAGCCCGTAGGGCTGCACTGACCCTTCCCTGGGATGAAGATACAGCCCAGTGACCTGTGCTGCCTGGGGAGGGACCTGGCCAGTGGATGGGAAGCTGTTACCCTCACAGTTGACCTCACTGAATTCGTCCTTTCTCCTGCCGTCTGCACTTTGTCTGAGCTTTGTGTTGAAGGCACCTGAAATCACAAGCAAAGTGGTTCAAGGTCATTTTCCTTCCAGCTACTCAGCAAGCTATTCAAACGTGTGGTGTTCACACAGTCAAGCTGCTGCCACCAGTTACTAGGCAATTTCTGTGGCGACCGCTAAAGCCGGCTTGGAATGCATTCTTCAGTCTTTAGTGGTTAGCTGGAAATCAGCAGTCTTCTTGGAGGGATATTTTGCAGGAGTCAAATGACCTCCCAGTTTTTCCATTTGTGTAAGCAGGACAGCGCTCAGCCCCTGCCCCCGGAGAGCCTTTGTTAGCGCAGCCTCATGACCCTGCTGAGCTGCTTTGGCCCAGGGCCCTTCAAAAATGACCCGAGGAGGTAAAAAGGACCAGAGAATGCAGCCAGCAGTATCAGAGGAGGCTCAGAGGAACGCTCCCATCATACCACAGAAAATCAGGAATCCGGAATCATTTCACGCTCCTTCCCGTGACCCCCACAACAGACTACTGTGTCCCAGTCAAACAGCGCTTCGGAGCCTCCCTAGCCCCTGAGCTGGGCCTGGGTTGCATTCCAGGGACGCCTGCAGATGGAGCTGCTGATGGGCCAGCCTTGCCCAGCCCAGCAGGGGCTGCAGCAGGGTGGGGGGGCTTGCAGAGAGTGCCAGGGTGAGAGCAACGGTAATAGGCAACCGTCTTCTGCAGGCTGTGGCGCCTTTTGTCAGCCTTTTGTTACACATCACCAGAGCTCCTGGCGGCCGCACACCTGCGCCCTCTGCCAGGTATAAAGCAAGCACGGGAACCTGGCTTAAACACCAAGGAAGTCTCAGCTACCTCCTAAGAACGCACATGATGGGAATGCAGACTGCTTGGCGTACTGCCCTGCTTGGTCCCCACCTCACTAAACACGCAGCACGGGGCGGGCTGCAGAGACCTCTTCGTTGAGGCCAATCCTAGCTTCCACGCCACACCCTGCTGAGGGATCTGCCCCACAACCCCTGCTAAATGAATCCAGGGGTTGGGCCTGAAAGCCGAGGCCATCGACTGTTGGCGTGGCTGGAGCTCTGGCTTGAGAGGGGCTGATCTGATTTCTCCCTTGATTCATTCTGAATCTGGAAACTGAGGGAGCAAAAGATGGTATCGTCAGTTAAGAGGGAGCAGGAAGTGTGGGTAAAACAAGCCGGCTGGAGAGAGAGAGCAGAGCAGATGGGCAGGGAGAGGTACTGGTTCTCAAAGAATGATTGTAAGAGCTGGAGTGGGAAGGAGAGAGACAGAGACAGACAGAGACACAGAGAGACAGAGAGAGACAGAGAGGAAGAGTGTGGTCCACATGGATTTCTGTTCTTTCGAAGCTGATCTCCCTGTCCTTGGATTCCCATGAAATATCCCTAGGATGGGTCCCTATTTCCCGGGACGGAGCAGGTTTGAGTGGACTTCGTTCCCAACACCCACTTCTGGACTTTAGAACACACGTCTCGGCCCCTCTCCTGAGTCCCCACTACCACGTCCTCAGGGCCCCTGCCTTGCCTGCAGCATCTGCTGAGCCAGGGTGGGGTTTTCCTGCTGCTCTCGGTTCTGGCTCCTCCCTGCCTTCCGAAGGGAGGGCACCAGCTCTCACAGCAGCAGTCCACAGGAGCCCTGCAAGACTGGGGCTGGCACAGCGCAGCTGCGCCCTCCTGCCTCCGCAGAGAACCCCTTCCCTGTGCAGACACAGCAACGTGCTGCCTGTGGCGCCGTAGGGTCAGCAAGGGGGCTCTGAGTGCCCAGAATCTCCTGAGGACCATGCGAAGGACCCAGCCCTGGGAGCCAAGCTCTACGAGGGCAGCAAGCCCAGAATGCCAGGAAGAGGCTGCAAAAAGCGCACAAGCGTCTGCCTAGGATGCAGAAGGGAGCACCTGGCTCCCAGCCACAGGAGCGGTGAGCAGCGGGGGAGTAGAAATTTTTCTTAGAAGCCTTTTGGGGTGACTATTGTTCCTACTTTCTGAAGGCTCTAAACAAAGGGAAGCCCCCCTGCAGAGCCCTACACACAGACAGGAGGCTCTGACGTGTCCTGGGGCTCCTCGGGAGAGCAGGTCCCAGAAGCATCCCCAGGGCCGTGGGGCTGACGTTTCCTTAGACCCCAGAAGGAGGAAGCCGGTACTTCCTGTTAGCTCACTCCTGCTCTCTTGCAGGTGTCTGGCTGCACCCTTGGCCTTCTCCGAGTCTGGAAGCCCCGTAGCCATCCCAATCCGCACACATCCTCGCTCCCCAGCTGAAAGCCACAGCTGGGTCCTCAGCCTCACTGTTTCCAAGCCCAGGCCGTGGAGGCCTGGGTGGGCTGTGTTGCCCGGGTTTGCCGGCATTCCACACTGCGCCAGCGTTGCTGGGGGGGAGAGGCTGCCACTAACACAGCAGGCCAGCGGTGAGTGGAAACCTCCAGACATGCAGGCTCTGTGCTTTTCAAAGCTTCCCAGGTGATTCTGATGCACGGCGGGGCTGGGACCATTGAGCGAGCCAGCCCCATCCTTCCAGATGTGGAAACAGGCCCAGGGAGGTGAGGTGGCTTGTCACAGCCACTCAAGCTTTTAGCAGTGGCGCTTTCCTTTCCAAACAAGGCAAATCCCTACATAAGATCCTCTCGTACGTCTCAGTGGGGCTGTTTCCTTCGGGGCTCCTGATGAGAAAGGAAATGACAAGCTGACATTTGTTTAGCTCTCGATAGGGGCTGTCCGCGCCCCTGTGGAGATATATGCATACGTGTGTGTAATAAAAAGCTTCTTATCGACCCTGGTAAACTCCCAAGGGCAGAGCCAGATTAGTTTTGTTTGCCACTGTGCGTATTCTCAGGCCTGAGCCCAGTGGCTGACACAGAGTGGTGCTCACTAAATATTTGTCAAACAAATCCAACGTCAACTTCTTAATGGCTCCTAGTATCCCAGCCTTATTGGTGTCTGCTATTCGTAGGTCAGCTTGTGGTGCTCCTGGCCTCTGGAGTGAAGGGGTGCCCTGTCAGGCACGAGCGATACCTGCTCCTAGTCCTTTGCAGAACCGCTTCCCCCTCGCTGGGCCAGGACAATCCCCTTCTCCTGAGCTGCTGTGTTTCCCACCACAGTGAACACCACCTCCATTGCTCAGCCACCCCGGCCAGACAGCATCGGGGCTCCTCCCAGACGCCGACCTCACCCGCTGGACCCAACTGGTTCTGCCTCGTAAATAGGTCTCTCTCATTTTTCCTCTCCTGCCCGTGAGCCTCAGGTCCCCCTCTCTGCTCCCCCTGCAAAATGATTCTCTCTCCCCTCACTTCCCACAGAGAAAGCGTATTGGGCTGATGGATGGGTTTCCCAGATGCTAATTGGGCCACTGAGGATGTCCACGACCCGTAATGGGGCAAGCATGACTACACCTTCCGGGGCTGCCCCAGGCTTTTTTCCACCTTAAAGGTTACCCCTTTAAGAATCTTCGTACACTGCTGGTGGGAACGTAAAATCGTGCAACCACACTGAAGAACAGTATGGAGGTTCCTCCAAAAACTAAAAATAGAACTACTGTATGACCCCACAGTGCCACTGCTAGGTATATATTGAAAGGAAGGGAAATCAGTATATTGAAAAGGTATCTGCACTCCTGTGTTTATTGCAGAACTTTTCTGGTTGTCGGGACTGAAATGTCCTCAATCTGGGTTGTCTGAAATGTAGCTCAAAAAACCATGGTAAAATTCATCTAAGCACAAATGTAGACTCCAGTTTAGGTTGCTTAGCTCAGCATCGCTGCAGAAATCCACACAGGTACTACCTGTCTTCCAACGGCTGCACATCTGACAGGGTGTAAACAAAGTATGTAGACGATTGATGCATTTTCCCACTCCCGTTTGTACCTTTGGGGTCTATAGCAGCAACCTCAGCTTAGAGTCTCTAATCCTTTCCATATGGAGCAACGAGAAGGTTGAAATCTGATAACGAACAGTTATTAGCCCAGACCCGCTTCTCTCTGGTCCCACGGGGACCTCATACTATTTAGGATGAAAAATCTCAATTTAAAGCACAGTTGTGCAAGCTGCCACCCTGTGTGCTCCCTGCCCACCACGTCACAGATGAGATCTGCAGCCCATAAAGGCAGAACTTCAATGGCATTTTCACCCAGCTGGGTGCCCTTCCCCCCACCGCGAGGAGAGAACGGGGACAGAGACTCCCATTGCCTGCCTTAAACATCTCACTGTCCCACGCACGGTGCAAACACAGCCGTGGGACTGCTCTTGTCTGCCTCCTGCAGATGCTCCGCTCAGCTCTGTCCTGAACACCCTCAGGGGCTGACATTCACTCCCCGCCCACAACTTCCAGCCCCCTAGCAACGGGGCTTCCAGAGGTCACGGCTGTCCCCTGACCACTCTCCTCTGGATGTGGAACTCAGCCTGAGAGGTGTAAAGTAAACTGTTTTCTGAAGACAGATGGTTTTGGAGTGGAAAATAAAAGCAAGAAAAGAATAATGATACTAGTTATTCCAACTTTTTTTTCCTTTAGGAGAAATGTCATACATAAAACAGAAGGAAGCAAGATTTTGCCATAAAACATATTTTCCCAGAATACTCCAACAGTGGCTCTGTTGAGTGGCCAAGGCCTGGTTTACATGGACTAGACACTTAGTTGAGGACGAGAAGAGACCCCGGCCCAGGCCTCTGCAGTTCCCTAGGACTTCCTATGGGGACGCCTGGGATGGAACCCCGCTCCCCCAGACAGAGCAGGTGGCCAGCAGCAGCTTCTCCTGTCCAAGTACTATCCACGCCTGACCCTGCTTAGCTTCCAGGATCAGAGGAGGCTGGGCATGTCAGGGCGGTGTGGCCATAGACAAGCAGCGGCTTAGCAGCAAGGGCCAGCTGTAAGGATGGAACCCATCGGCACTCACCTTTGGTGCGTGTAGTGTGGTCAGTTCTTCTAGGTCACAGTATTTAGGGGAGGTGGGCAAGAATGGAGCTAGTGGGGGGGTGGAAGAATAGACAGGGTCCCTAGAACCCTTTAAAGACCCACAGTGTTCATCTCCTTCCTCACTGGCTACTTCTGAGGTCTGGTTTTAAAATCATTCTAAGCCAAGTCTTTTCCAGGACTTCAAGAGGGGCTGCTGGACCAATGGACATTGGGTCTGACTATTCGTGACCTTGGTCCACCAGCAAGCTGATGGAGCCTGGTGGGCAATCAGATGCCACATTTGTTCACTGAGCACTTATTGTGCACCTGCTATGTGCTAAGTCCTGTCCTAGGCAGTGGGGTACAGGTACAAGCAAACAGGCCCTTGGCCTTGAGAAGCCGGCAGCTTATTATATGCAATCTGTATGATCGCAAGTAAAACAAAATTACCTGAAACACATCCCCACTCACCTGAACAAAAAACAATACAAAGGATTAGTGAAACAAAAAGTTGGTTCTTTGAAAAGATAAACAAAATAGACAAACCTCTTGCTAAGTTAACCAAGAACAGAAGAGAAAGGACCCAAATAAGCTCAATCGGAAATGAAAAAGGTGACATTACAACTGATACTGCAGAAATACAAAACATCCTCCGTGAATACTACGTAAATCTCTACGCACATACAGTTGAGAACGTAGAGGAAATGGACAAGTTCCTGGAAACATACAACCTCCCAAGAATCAGCCAGGAAGAAATATGATAGAACTCCTGAACAGACCAATAATGATCAGTGAGATCAAAGCAGTAATAAAAAACCTCCCAAACAAACAAAAAAGCCCTGGACCAGATGGATTCACAGAAAAATTCCATCAGACCTACAAAGCAGACCTGGCATCCATAATACAGAAATTATTCCATAATATTGAGAAGGAGGCAATCATCCCCAACTCATTCTTAAAGCCAGTATCACCTTGATACCAAAGCCAGGAAAGGACACAACAAAGAAAGAAAACTACAGACCAATATCCCTTATGACTGTAGATGCAAAAATCCTCAATAAAATGCAAGCAAACCAAATTCAACAGCACATCAAACAAACAAACAAACAAATCCACCAAGACCAGTGGGCTTCGTCCCAGGGATACAAGGCTAGTTTAACATACATAAATTAATAATCGTATGTAATTAATTAATTGTAATTCACCACATAAACAAAAGCAAAAACAAAGACCATATGATCATCTCACTTTGTTGACAATATCCAACACCCTTTCTTGATAAAAACCTTCAACAAACTAGGCATAGAAGAAAATATCTCAGAATTATAAAAGCCACATACGATAAACCCACAGCCAACATCAGTCTGAATGGGGAAAAGTTGAAAGCATTCTCCCAAGAGCTGCAACAAGACGAAGATGCCCACTGTCGCACTCCCATTCAACACAGTGCTGGAAGTCCTGGTCAGGGCAATCAGTCAAGAGAATAATATTAAGGGTATCCGAATCAGGAAAGAGGAGGTCAAACTATCACTCTTCCCTGATGATATGATCTTATACCTAGAAAAACCCAAAGATTCCATCAAAAGTCTCCTGGAATTGATAAACAAATTCATCAGAGTCTCAGGATACAAAATCAATGTTCGTAAGTCAGTAGCATTTCTATATGCTAATAATGGTCAAGCCAAAATCAAAGACTCAATACCATTCACAACTGCTACAAAGAAAACAAAATACCTAGGAATATACTTAACCAAGGAGGTGAAAGATCTCTATGAAGAGAACTATGAAACTGATTTTAGATTTCTTTTTTTAAAAAAAGCTATTAACTACCCTTTCCCCCCCTTCTTTTGCAAAGATTTCTTCTCAAGAGCTGAAATAAGTGTCTCTGTGTTTCTACTTACTTGCTAAAGCATGCGGTGTCTTAAACAGTTTTCTTCCTATGCCGCTTTTGTTAAGAGAAATCAGACATGCATCCTTTGTCTTTCTTCTAATGATGCAGCAGAAAACATTTTTAACTTGACACCCTTCCCTCCTTCTTCTCCCAAATCAATCTGGCATTTTCCCACTTTCCACCTTCAAGTTCAAGGTGAGTGTGCATGATGAGAGCCAGGTCATGGCTAGAATTCACCTCTACCCTGTGCACTCTAACAGTCTAGTTTTCCTCTACCTCAGCAGTGATACCTGGGCATGGGGAAAGGAGCTTTGGAATCAAGCAGATCTGAGTTCAAATCCTGGCTCCAATGCTTAGCAGCCATAACCTTGAGCAGGTCACTGAACCTCTCTGCCCCTATCTTCTCCTCTGTAAAATGGGTTGAGAGGAGCCACCGAGACCAGTTGTTGACCTTTTAAGGTTGCAAGCGATGGAGACAAATGCTGCTCACCACAGGCCAGGAGGGCTGCTGTAAAGCCAGACTGGAAGTAAACAACACAGGGAATCGTCGGCATCGGCACCATCAGACCTTAAGGAGAGGAGGGATGTTGCCCAGGTTCACACGAGTTACTCTGCCCAACTCGCGACTCAGATTACCGGGGACTCTGCAGAGTCTGCGGCTGTCCCCGCTCTGTCTCTCTTCATGAGCCTTCTCTCGCCTCGTGGCCTCTGCTTATGTGTTTCCTCACTACCCTTTCCCTGGTCATCCCCCGGCCTCAGGAGCCCCCTCCACATGTGTCTCCTCTGCCAGCTCCCACAGGGCTTCCCAGGACAGGTAGGGCTCCCAGGCCCAGTCAGCAGTGGGCCGCAGGTACACAGCAGGGTCGCTGCGCCCAGGAATGCCCGGGGGCTTCCTGCGGAGCCACAGCCAGGCAGCCACTCGGCGCACATCGTGTCCAGTCATTGGCCCTTTCCATGGATGAGCGAATGGCTCCCTAGGAAGATTCAGCATTCCCGAGTGACAGAGCCGGCGTCGAACTCAGCTCTGCTGTCTCCAAACCCTGTCGCATTCCTCTGCTTCCCGTTGCTATTCACCCACGCTGGATGCCGAGGGAAGAGGGGCTTCTCCTAACTCCACCTGCTTTCAGTCTCTGTCTTGATATGACCTGAGTGTCCCCCTTCAAAAGACCCATCAACCCCCAAACATCCCCCCCCAAATCCCCTGCTGGTCCCTGATGAATGAGACAGCAAGGGCCTGGCCTCCCCAGGGCCCCAGTGAGCCTGCCATTGGCATGAGGGTCAGATGAGTCCTGGGATGGGGGAGTGGAGGGCCCAGCCTTAGGAAATGGGGGACCAGGAGAGGTGGCCCTGCGTGGCTGCAGGTCAGACAGGGCAGCCTGGGGCACCAGAGGGGAATGAGGCACATGCAAGGGCTCCACTCTGACCTCCCCCTGGGGCCCCCAATAGACAGCTGATCGGGTTTTGGGGCCCCAAAGTAGAACACACGATTAAACATATGTTTCGACAGTGAGACAAGAGATTCAAAATCAGGACTGCCCTGGAAAATCCAAGACCTGTTGTGGTGTTCAGGTTGGGTGGTGTGCGGTTGGGTCAAACTTCATTTGAGAGCGTCAGTCAACCACAGCTGGCAGGGCCAGGAAGGAGGCGGCTCCTGCAAAGAGATAAGGGCTGCGCTTGTGCGAGGCGCTCTCCCCGCTCTCCCCGAGCAGCGGGCCCCAACTGCTTCTCAGTTCCTGTGGTAAACTCGGCTCCACTCGTGAACAGTGAAGATCGAGTGACACAGGGCCTGTTACCTCCTCCTTCTCCTCCGCCACTTGTCTTCATCCTGTGTCCCCTCAACCACCGAAGGTCTGATTCGTCCTCTCCTCCCAGCTCACTGTAGCATTAAGTGCCCGCTGTTCCTCCCTCTTGGCAGATGGAGAAATGCAGGCCCTCGGGAAGCAGGGATACTTAGCAGCATCGCAGAGCAGGTGCAGAGGCCGAACCGGGTTAGCCTGGAAGCTTCTGCCACTTACAAGCCAGTCAGTCATATCTGTCCCCAAGAAGATATTATGCCATGTGCCCGGCGCTGAGTTAAGCACCACAGCAATCGACACATAAAAAGATGGAAATTCCTGCTCTAGAGGTACATAGCCTACTTGTGGAGGAACAGGAAAGCAGAGAACAGGGCCTGAAATTTAACCTGAGCTCAGCTTCCCAAGCCGTGCGCCCTGGTTAGGGGTTGGAAGAGCTGCCTTTTACAAGTTTGCACCAAAGGTGCCATGTGGGCTAGTGGAGACCCTGGGAGGTGAGACTTTCCCCTGAGGAGAAAGCCACACATAGTTCTTTAATGTCGAGATATGTGGCAATAGGGAGCAACCATGTGTTATGGAGCTACCAAGGACAGAAAGCAGGGCTGCAGGGGGGTTAGCAGTGACAAGCATTGCAGGGTGAACTGGGGACGGGGAGGCAGGAAAGAGGCCCTGCTGCAGGCCACGGCCAATGCAGTGATGATGCAGACAGCCCAGAGCTGGGACTGACACGGAGGCTTCCTCTTCCCCCCAGCCCAGGCCATCACACATCCGCATGGTAACACCTACGGCCTCTCCTCCACAACACTTAGCCCGCTTCTAACTGAACATCCTTGTGTGTGGTCATCTAATAAATGTCCACCTCCCTCCAAGACTGAATGCTTCGTGAAGGCAGGGGTGCATCTGTTTCATTCTCTGTATCCCCAGCACGTAGTAGCCTCTCCATAAATGACTAATGAGTGCACGACTGAAAGAAAGAATGAATGAATGTGTGAATAGGTGACCAGTCTCCATACAGTGTATTTTGATGAAGCTGTTTTATGTTCCCTTTCAGTTATCAATTCCTACTTTCTTGGTGGGAGAAATGATACACTCTGCTTTTCTGTTTCTCTCTGATTCCAAAGGTAGAGTAATAGCACCACTTAAAAAAAAGTTGGTATCTCTCTGAGATATGTTTTCTTTCTTTCTTTTTATTTTCTCTTTCAGTTTTTGACCATGAGGATAAATCATGGTCATTACAGGAATTTTAAAAAGTAGAAAAAAGCATAACAAAGCCAGAAACAAACCACTCATGATCTCATCATGAAGAGGCTTTGATGACCAGCTTGTTGGCGTATTTTCTTCAGGACTCTGACAATTGCTAGGGCAGAGGGTGACTTCAAGGGCATCACCTAGGGGACTCCCCAGGTCTCCAGCCCAGCTGTCCCATTTCTCAAGTTCACCAAGAGCCATTCCTCTATCCAGCTCTCCCCCATCCTGGGGCTTTCCCAAGGTCTTGGCAAGCTTTGGAAAGGCTTGTTTTTCCACTTACTAATGGAAAGGATGAAATGTCTTTGGACTTGAGCTTTTCACCTGCAGTCTGGCAGCCACGCTTTCCTAGTGAATGGGTGTCAGGTGTACAGGTGTTTGGGATTATGTTAAGCTCTTGCACTATTATCCTTTTCTAATTTTTCTGAGTCCCCTGGTTTCCTAGACACTTTCAAACAGTTGAATCAGCCATTGGGATATCATCAAAATGAGCTATGAGGTTTCTTCAAAATGACGCACCTTAGGTATTTATAATTTGGGGATTTTCAGGATGATGTTCATTACTTCTGAATCTCTCCTGGAATAACACTGCACTGGCCCTTTGGAAATGATAGAAGAAGTATAGGCATGGATAGAAAGAGGTTTCACCTGCACAACCAATCTATACAATTGGCAATTGCAGCCCCGGAGGTCTGTTGAGAAGGATCCTGAGGCCGTGGCCAAGCTCAGCGGGGGGAAAAAGTGATGTGGTTGATTAGTGATGTCTGCTGTGGGAATGGAATGGGAATAGAGAATGGAAGCTTTTACTGACATCCCCGAATATCAGAGAGTATACCTTCAAGGAGCTTAACAATTCCTATGGGAAAGGCAAGTTAAATTCAAAGTCAAATAATATGTGCTAAAATGGGTGGTATTACAGGTTTTCCCCTGAGGGAGAAATGAAAACAGGCTTGAAGAGTTTAGGAAGAGGTGGACATGACGTGGTCCTGAGAGGAATCTCGACAGTGGCCAGGCAGGGAGGGGACAAGAGCACACACCAGACTAAGGAAAGAATGTAAAGACGATACCATCATGCCATCACGTCATGTCTCAGGGGACTGTGAAGAGCCCAGCCTCTTCGAAGTGAAGATAAAACTTTAGAATGTGTATAGCTTGAATTTACCAGATAAGTTAAATCATACTTAGAACAGAGTAAAAATGCATTTAAACTCTTAAAAGTAATGATTACCATTTTTAAACTTGTGAAATGTTTAAAAATAGGAAAAAAACTAAATGACATATATGTATAAAACCTATTCTTCATAGTTTACATTTTGTCATATTTGCCTCCAGTCTTTTTTTGTTTTTAAAGAAATAAAATATTACAGATATTAATAAAACTTCAGTCCGTTTAATTACCACCCCATCCATCTCCCCAGGAACAACCACTATCAGAAATTTGATGTTTATCCTTCTACTTAATTTTTCATTCCAACCTATGTACACACAGACATCTCTTGGCTCCTTTTCATTCCTTTATTTTGAAGAACTAATAATAATTCCCTACTTTAAATCCACTCAAACCCACAGCCTCTCTTTGCCAACCGCTTCTCTTACATTGCTTACATTGCTTCCAATGGCTTACATTTTCTTTAGAACCCCTTAGGATCCTCCTGCCGATCCCATCCCCAGCTCTCACAAAAATATGCCCTTCCCCGCGATATGCTGTCTCTCCTTCCTTCCAGAATAAAGCTTATATTTTTCTTCCCTCCCTTCCTCCAAGGCCCAGGCCACATGATCCTTCCCTTATTTTGCACTCCCTCAATTCTGGTATATTGGACCCGGATGACCACCCATCTGCATAAGTTGAATATTGTCTGTTTTATTAAGTGTTTAGGTGAATTAGAGAATAACTATTTGAGAGGAGAGGTCACAACTTCTCTTGTCTTCATCATAATCTGTGGCACAGGCCTTGGCTTAAAATAGGGCTTCAGCAATCACTTCATAAAACCGTTCTGAAGGGATTTGCTGATCCCAGTGTCAGAGACTGATGACGGTCTCCCTTTTTCTACACCATAGAAGGGCAGAAGGGAGTTTGAACTTGGGGTTTACAGGCTTCATAGGCTTTCTCAACAGAACTATATACCAATAGAATCGGATTCCTTTGTAATCTTATGTATTTTATTTTAATAATTTAAAAATATTATTCTGAGAAAGGGTCCGTGGTACCAAAAGAAAAAAAAAAAAAGCTTGAAATCCCTGCCCCCACCCCGTTCAGAAACAAGCAATAACCAATGTGGCGGCTCGCTGAGCGTTTCCGTTTATCGTGGCGCTTTTGCGTGATTATTGTATACTTGATGCATT
The DNA here is from genome assembly GCA_963575035.1 of Avahi laniger. NCBI lineage: Eukaryota > Metazoa > Chordata > Mammalia > Primates > Indriidae > Avahi > Avahi laniger. Next base: position 88,027 of record CAUYSK010029960.1, read on the forward strand.
TTTATTTGACAATAATTTGTACTCACTCATTCATTTTCCGACACACTTATTCCAGTTCAGGGTCACGGGTGGCAGGAGCCTCTCTCCCAGAAGCTCAGGGCACAAGGCGCGAACCAGCCCTGGACAGGGCGCGCTGGGGCCAAGGAGGCGGCCGACGCACCCGCGGGCACCGCGCTGGGCTGTGGTGCGAACCCGAGGACCCAGAGAAACCCACACGGACAGGGGGAGGACGTGCCACCTCCACACAGACAGTGGCTGCAGGCGGGAATCGATTTTTGTTTTCTCGTCAACATTACAACGAAATGACACTAAATGAAACAACGTTATTTGAGGACCTGCCGCGCCCGAAGGGTTCTCCTCAGAGAGCTTAGAGAACAACTCGTCACGAGGTTCGCAGGCAGCCACCCTGAGGTTCCTCTGTGAAACGCTATCATTTAATTGATTACCTTTATTTAAAAAAATTATTGAGGTGAAATTCATGTAACATAAAATGAACCATTTTAAAGTAACAATTCTGTGGTATTTAGCAATTCGTTATGCTATGCAAACCCCACCTCTGTCTAGTCCCCAAATATTTCCACCACTCCAAAGTAAAACTCGGTGCCCACTGGGCAGTCTCTCCCCTTCCCCTGCCCCCCAGCCTGGGCAGCCACCAGTCTGGGCTATTCTCTATGGATTTATCTGTTCCAAATATTTCATGTCAATGGAACCGAACAGCATGTGACCTTTCCTGTATGGCTTCTTTCACTTAGCACAGTGCTTTCGAGATTCATCCACACTGTAGTATGTATTAGTACTTCCATTTTATGGCTGAAATGTATTTCATTGTGTATCTATAAAACAGTTTGTTTATCTTTTCATCCGTTGATGGGCATCTGGGCTGGTCCTTCTACTTTTATCAAGGCCTCTGCAAAAGGAAATATTTGAAGATCTGGAAATTTATAAACAGGATCTCATAGATAGGGGCAGTGATTCATTTGGTGTCACCATGTCACACTATGTTACTCTCCATTTGGAGGTGTCTAATGCATTCAAGTGCCCCTGGGGCTATAAATGGTGGGACGCAGAAAAATTCATTACAGTTATATTTCATATTTCCTTCTCAACTTTACAACGACTGTGTGAGACAATCAGGACAAAAAAGATTATGCCTATTTCACAGGTGAAGAACCTGAATTCCAGGGACTAGAAGAGAAATAACCTGGCTGGGAATTGTTGAGAGTGAGGGCTACCTCAAGCCTTCTGACCGAATCTAGCCCCCGCTTCCTCTGAACAGTTACTGTTGACAATAACGGCAGTGAAAGACACAGTCTCGGGTAGGAGGGAGATTTGTGCGTCAGGAATAAATCTAATGGCGAATAAATGGAAGCAAACAATTGCAAATCTGTGTGAGCAGGAATGAGATTCTACTCAAAGATGGAAAATATTTTTCTTGAACCAAACACTCCATTCTCGTTGTTCTCCATCTGCTGCCCACACCGCAAAGCATTTGACCAGCAATTCACATTTCATCTCTATGGATCCTGCTTCCTGAAGACCTGGGAAGGTGGCTTCCCCAGACATGGTGGGTGTGGGCAGAGAATGTGGGCAGAGAATGTTTCGTATGGGAGGCAGGCAGTGTACTGCTCTCTTGTACATAGAGGTGCTTGGGCAATGTTTGCAAAATGAATGAATGAATATGGTTCAAAGCACTTTCCTTTTTTCTGCTAGGCAGCTTATTTTTTTTTTTGCATTGAAAATAATAGCAAAAGTTTTACCAAACAGTGGCCATCAATAGCTCAGTGCCTGTACCTCCCCCCATCCTCAGGGAGAAAGAGGAGCAGAGCTTTCTATGTGCATTAGTTAGGGCAGAGCTAGCCTGCTGTCACAAAGAGGCCCCAACATGCCAGTGGTTTCGAACAAATATATTTCAATCTCTCTCATGCATAGTTCCAGGTGCATTCCAGGCTGTTGGGAAGCTCTTCTCTGCCTGGTCATTCAGAGACCCAGGTTCTTTCCAAGTCATTTCTCTGTGACATTGTTGTCCTCTGCATGACAAAGCTTGGTTGCTTCAAGTTCCAACTGTCCAGATGGAGGAAAGAGAGCAAAAGCATGGAGGAGAAATGCCCATTCTCCTAATGCCTAGTAAGAGTTGTGCATATCACTTCTGCTCATATTCTGTTGGCAAGAACTTTATTATGTGATCATACAAAATGCAATAGAGGCAGGGAAAGGTAGTCTAGTTGTGCGCCCAGGAAGAAAGGGAGAATCAATTTTCCATATCTGCCACCTCCTAGATGCCTGCAGTTTATTTTTAGCAGGTAGCAGAGAAGGTTCATGTCCACTCCCAGATAGAAGGGCTTCTCTGCTTGGCTGAAATCTTTTTCCTGGCCTGCTACTCTGGCATGGAAGAGAGTCAACTTTGAAGGGTGCAGATGAACATAGACTTGTCCTTGGGAAGAGGAATCCCTCAGGCTGGAAGGGTGAAGGCAGAGAGGGAAAACCGTTGAGAATGACGAAATCAAACATGCCTGTGTACAATAAACACTCAACCCATACAGAGTGGTTTCCTCTGACACTTGGAATAAAAAATAGATTTAAGACAAGATGCTCAGCTTCACACAGTGGGCAATAAATACATATAATTTTTAGAAAAGTTTCTAACAACACAGGGATTCACCTTTCAACTTGACTTCAGGGAGGATACCAGTGCCCCTAATCCATATGCACCCACATGCACACACACACACACATGCACACACACACACACGCACAAACACACACGCGTGCACACACACGCACACACGCTCACACACACGTGCACACACACACATGCACACACACGCTCACACACACGCACACGCACACGCACACGCACACCCCACCCATCGATTCCTCTCGGATTGGGACCCTACAAGCAAATAAGGGAGAGGAAGGGGCTGACCTTGCCTTTGTCTAGACACCTATGAAGGACCTTGAGCGCAGAGACAGGCTGGCCTGGAAACAGCTGGTCTTCATCAAATGGCATTCATCCATGTCACAGCCACCTGCAGCGAGAGCTCTTTCCTGGGTACTTAAAACAACACCAGGAAGCTTTTAGGGGAGAAAACACTGGCAAATGCTCAATGGAACCCATCGACGGCCATCTTCGTAATTTGAAGACTCTCGGGACCGAAAACCATTTTTATCTCCCTGCTTCTGGCAGATCCGTGGCCTGAGGAGACTCCTTCCCCAAGCCCAGCAGCCAGACAGCTTCATCCCTCTGTTGCGATCAGGGCTCCAGTGACTTTAAGGACGTGCCCCAGACACCAGAGTCCCTTCCAGACTTTGTGGCCCCACAAGGCAAGGTCCAGATTTCTCCATTTCATTCTGCAGAAGCTCCGCTGCCGGGACAGTGGAAATTTTGATTGCTTTCCTGCAGCTTCCTGTTCATCTCAGCCCTAAGAAGGTGCTATGGATTATCTCAGCAGTGTCAAGATGCGAAATAAATTTCCATGCAAGTGAAAGGCCAAAAACACCAGGACCGGGGGTGGAGTAGAGGGATAGGAGAGGAGAAGGAAGTGAAAAGTCCAAGCTGACATACTGCAGGCCAAAGAAACATCTTTTGTTCTTTTCCGGCCCTAAGAATAAAAACTCCCTGATAGGGCTGTGCTCTTCTTCCCTATTAAGGAGATGTGGATTGGGCTGGAGGAACGACTATTCCCAGTAAAGAGAGGTGGGCAGCCTGCCTTTCCCTTTCTTTTCCTTTGGGAGTCACACAGGCTCTTGCCTGTGGCCCTAGAAACCCTCCCCACCACGATTACACTTTGTTTGAATCACTAAAACCGTGTGGGGTTTATTGCTGTTGTTAGGGCCCAGCCCCTTATTTGGTTTTGGAAAAGGCCACTTTCCTGCTGATTCATCGTGTTCCTATTGTACTGGGGACAAGGAGGAGAGAGGGATGCGAGCAGGCTTTGTGAGTGAGGGGACAAAAGACTCAAACAATAAAGCAGAGACGTGGGTGAGCACGTGTGTTCATCTCCGTTCTTGCATGATTAAGCACAATAGCTCGTGTGAACATAGCTGACTATCGCTTTGATAAGAAAGGGCTTTTGGAACCTCGGTGTTTATCCCGTGAGATATTGCTAGTATGAGAAGAGATAGGACGGTACTCATGGGAGACTTTTGTGGTCAGACAAACGTGGGTTCGACTGTTGGTGCCCCGGCTTGTTGGCTGTGTTGCCCCAGGACGATCATTTAACTTCTCTGAGCCTCAGTTTCTTCACTTGCAAAATCAGACTGAGAACACTATAGGAGGCGGGTGGGCGGTGGAATGTGGCGGCGTGGAGAGGGCCACTAGGAGAGGCTGGCTGGGCAGCCAGGTGGAGGCCTCTGAGGGCCACAGTTCACTTGGCAGATTTGTCACGGGTTGGTTCAGTAGTGCAGGCTCAAGAATCTGATGTCACATACCATGAGGGTGCTGATTTTTTCAGGGTCCAATTAACATTAGCCAGGCTCCCAAAAACTGATGTATAAACCAGAGGGCCAAGTCGCCGATTCTAAGTGAGCAACCCAGTCACTCAGAGGGCCAGATGCCCCCATCCCCAGTCAGAGCATTGCCAGTCGATGGGTCAGTACGTGGGAAACTTGGCTGAGGAACAGGAGCCCTGACGACCGATTGTATGAAATGGGCTTTTGCCTGCTTGCTCCTTGAGTCCATCTCCCATGGTTCTCCTCCCTACGCCACAGTCGCACCAAGCAGCTTTCCCATGAACGTGCCACCTTCTCTGCTGTGCACATTTGTCGGATCTCCACCCAGCATCACGCCCCCTCCTGATGATGCTTCCTAATGACACGCACGTTTCTATCCAGGCCTCACGCACGCACCCACCAGGCCTCAGGAGGACCGATTCTACTCCCGGCTCCTGCTCCAGTCTGGACCGTGGGTGGCCAAAAAAATCCATAAAAAATTCCATACGTCAGGTAAACTATCCATCAGGGCAGATACGTGACTTCGTTTGACCTGGTCAGGGTGGATCTCAGGAATCTTGCTGGAAATATGGGGGCAGAGTTCTTCTCTTCTTCTGGCCTCTGCAGTTTGTGGATTTTCTCCTGAAACAGCTGCGGCCAACTTGCCTCAGTGAAGAAACCTAGGGATGAAGCTGACACACACAGGAAGGCAGAGTCCAGAAAATCATGGAAAATAGGTCTAAAGTCCTGATCAAGCCATGCCTGAAGCTTAATCCTTCTAGACGAAAGGTTCTCAATTTAAGGGTATGGGTGGGTAAATAGTACTGCCCCTTCGGATATTTTTGAAATGTATAGTGTTCTTCTGGTTGTCACAGTGATTGGAGACGTTACTGGCATTTAGTTTACAGGTGCTAGAAATGTTAGACATTCTGTAATGTGTGGACAATCCCACATGGCAGAGAACTATGATCCTGCAAGACTCGTGTATGTCTTACCCAACACAAATGTTAGTGAAAATTTGTTCTTTTCGTTTAGACCTCCCCTCCTCACCTCCATCCGCAAGGGGGTGACAGGAGCCCCTTCTCCCCTTCCCACGGCCCCTGTGCCTGCCTTATTATCACGTGCACCTCATGGTTCAGAGAAGTGTGTGTTTCTTTCCCCCCTACTCCAAATACAAGCTTCTTGAGCACAGAAGCTGTGACATATTCCTTGAGCTTAACAGAGCTCTAGGTAGGTCGTAGGAGCTCAACAAATCTTTGGTAAAAATCAGGCAGGCGGATGGACACAGCCATTTGTCTTCCAAGTCTCTATTCCCTGTCCCCCACTGAGTTTCCCCCATTCCCTTCTGACCTGTGGTTTTTAACCACAGCCTGGTTCTCCAGCTGCTGTCAGTTACGTGAGTTCCCAGATACCTTTCCAGTGAGTCCCTGCCCTCACTCCTGCCTGGGTTCCTACTCCTTTCTCCACGGCTTCCTTCCTCCTCTTTCACCCAGCACACCTTCATCCTCACTGCTCCGCCCCTGCACGGAACCATGGGATTCCCCACGCTGCCCCCACTCACGTCTGACCAAGGCCCACATCTGCGTCACTGGCCCAGTGCCCTGCAAGCCTCGCAGCTGCGCCAGGAGGCGGCCCTCGTTCCAGGAGGGGAGCACGGGGGGCTGCCCAGCACGGGGGAGAGCAGGCTGTTGGAATGTCCTGGTAGGTATTCCACTCCTGTGAAGTAGATCTGAAATCTAGAGAAGCTGTTCGATTAAGACTCATGTTCATTTTTTTTGTGTATGTAAGTTTCATTTTTATTATCCAAAGCCGTATTTAAAGAGGAATTCTTTCCCAAGTTCAAAAGGAGCCCAACCAGCCCTCGTAGTCAAGAGCTCGCGTTGCCGTGAGAATCAGCTTTGGTTTCTTCCTGCTCCGCCCAGGAGCCCACCTGGATCATAAAAGAGCGACGTTAATCGTTAATGACTCCCTGCACTGTTCCCCTGGAAAGGGCTCCAGATTCATGAACTTCTTTTGGTGGCGGGGAATGGAGGGATTATTTAAATCCTCTTGCCACGATGACGACAGTGACGGTGAATGTGCACTGAGCACCTGCTCTGCGATCTCTCAGCCCTCCGCACACCACAGGGACGGTGTCATTCACTGTCACCACAAGTCCATACACTGGGCATGTCATCCTCTCTTTATCAGTGCAGAAATGGACGCACAGAGGGGCTTTCTCAAGGTCACGTAGCTACCAACGGGCAGTCTTGGATGCTAACCCCCGAAGAAAGAAAATAAAAAGGGAAAAGGAGAAGGAGGGAAGAATGAGGCAAACGTTATAGAGTGGCACAGTAGCAACTCCCGGGACAAAAAAATCAAGGTTGCCTCGCAGTGCTGATCTAGAGTCGGCGCGGAGGCCGTGCAAAGCTTGCACGTCAAATGAGGCACGCTTTATAACCACCATCGTCATCATGACGATACTGTGTGTTTTTAATGCACTGACTGGGTGACTGAGGAGAACTATATGTTGTCTTTCCCCCAAAACAATAAACAAACTTCCTCTTATGAAAAGGGAACTGCGGTAACAATTGAACATAAACACACTACTCTGGAAAAGCACACACGACGTTTCACTATCCTGCTGGAACTTCAGAGGCGACGGGGTCGGACCGTGGCGAGGAGCGGAGAGGATTTGGTTTGGAGGCCCCCCGGGCAGGGCCTGCCGTGGCGCCCTGTTCCACCCTGGGCCCCGCATATTAAACTCGTGCTCCGTTGACTAACACTGCTCAGGCCCCAGAGAGTGCTTCTCCGCATCTCTTGCCCTATATTTTCAAAACAAAAAGTGACTGTATCTGAGTGCCGTGGTTTGTGGGTTGTATCACTGCCAGCCCTGGAGATGGACATTGTCTTTGGAGAGTGGGAAGATTTGAGCAGTGGAAGAACTTAGATAAAAGACAAATCAGTGAGCTTCCAGTGCTTGTCAGTGTGAACGCAACGTAGTCTCGCACGACGAAGCATCGCTCCCTGGTAAAGACAAATCCCCACTTTCTCGCTGCTCTTTGGGTTCCCACGTGTGGTTCCGGAGGCCTCTCGGGTGCAGTGTCTGCCGTGGTCGCACAGCCAGCCTGGGGATATCTGGCAATATTAAACCTCTCTATTAAATTTGTATATACAGTCAGTTCTTACTATTGGAAGTAGCCTTGCTCCTTGTGTGTTTCTGTTTAGATATCTTTTAAAAAACATATTGTTGTATTGTGTATTTCAAGATAGTTAGAAGAGAGAATTTTGGATGTTCTCACCACAAAGAAACGGTAAATGTTTGGGGTGATGGATTCACGGTTTACTCTGACTTGATCATGACACCATGTCTTAATATGCATGTATCGAAACATCACACTATGCCCATAAATGTGTACAATTCTTACACATCAATTTAAAATAAAACAAATAAAAATAAAATACAGATTGCTGATTCATTAACAGTGAACTCGTGACCAATGGCACCGTAACTCATACCTGGATGAAGCTTACCCAACACACTGTATTGATAAAGCACGTCGCAGCCTCTCGTGCTTGGTGACACTACATAGCACTTTCGCACTGTGCCTGGGGGCCATTTTAACAGTGTGATCACTTACGAAGGCACACAAATTTAAAAAAAGATGGCACTAAATAGACTAGGGAGAGGACATGTGGTCACAGTAGGAGAGGTGAAACAGGAAGGCAGAGTGTCACCTTGTTTGATCTCAGCTTAGAAATACGTGGGGAGGGTGACAAATTTTTCACTGCTCTGCACATACCTGCAAATGACCTACAAAGCACTGAGGGTCGATTGTGAGGTTACAAGAAAATCACAGTGAGGCAGCAAATTCGTCAACGTACAATCTGAATAATGAGGACGGATAGCACATGGATCTGGATGCAACTCAAGAAGCGATACTCATTTTTTATATTACGTTAATAAGTTGAGAGTGAAATGCAAAAATTGCAAATAGTTTTATTTTTATAAAGATGTCACAAGATTTAACTACATTTTCAATAAATAAAAAATTTCATCTTTGTTTAAATAATTTTGATCTCAAATATTCATATTCATTAGTTATAACATAACTTGGCTTCAAATTTTAATAGATTTAAATTTAGAAAAATAACTTTTAAAACATATAATTTTAATTTTTTACATTTTCTTTATATTTTTGTGAAAATATATTAAAATTTTATGTACTTCAAGTGCAATTGCTTTTATTATTTAATTTAGATCATTGCTGTTAATGGAAAACGAATTATGTGAACATCTTTATAACAATACTATAATGTTGCTAAAGCGAAGGCCAGCAAAATTGATTTTATGGAATAAACAATATGCTAGTACGTGAATTATGTATGTCATTATTTTGTTAATCATGTAGACATTGGCAGCCCACTCACAGAAGACCAGATATGTCCTATATCAGGCATTAGGTTCTGATAAGGAGCATGCAGCCTAGATCCCTCCCATGCGCAGTTTGCAGTAGGGTTCACGCTCCTATGAGAATCTAATGCAGCTGCTGATCTGACAGGAGGTGGAGCTTACACGGTGATGCAAGCGACAGGGAGCGGCTGTAAATACAGATGAAGCTTCGCTTGTCCTCTGCTCACCTCCTGTTGTGCAGCCCAGTTCCTAACACGGACCAGTACTGGTCCTTGGCCAGGGAGTTGGGGACCACAGTCCTATAATAATAAAATTCAGATGTCTTGATAGTTTGTTGACTTGCAGTCATATAAAAGTCTTTGCTGACCCACTCTGGAGGAGATGCAGTGGACCTCTCCAATGGGACCACATCCATGTCCCAGGCGTCAGGACCCATTCTGAGCATGGAAGGTTCCAGGCAACAGAAAATGTATCTGTCCTGAGGCTCCCACCTTGGATTAGCCCCTACCAAAGCTTCTCCAGAGCGTGTTTACAGGAAGCTAAAGAGAAGACATGGAGCCCACCTGCTGAGGCTGACACGTCCTCCAAGCGTTGAAGTTTGGGCTGTGAATCATTCGAGTAAAGGTTTGGCATTTGCGAAGCCTCTGGGGACACAGACAGTAATCTGGGTTCTGCTTCCAGTTTCTAGTTTTTGTACTAATGGGCTGCATGACCTTGGACAATTTCTTTAACCTTTGCAGGCCTCTGTTTCCTCGTCTCAGAAACAAAAGCACAGTCTTAGATGATTGTTAAGATCCCTCTTGCTTTGCAACTCTACGATTTATCTGCCAGAAGGATTCCTTCTGCGTGTCTTGGACTGCATCCAGTATCAGGATTACTTATTCCAAAAGGCAGTTGTTCTTTGTTTGCTGGCCTCGGGGAGAACCCAGACATTTATGATGTTATGGGGAAGCCGGGGTGGCAGGGAGTGCCCGGTGGCCGTGCCCTCTGCTCTAGCCTGAGTCATTGGTGCTGGCCCAGCCTCTTTGTTGGAGGTCATCCCACCCTTGTTATGCGGTCAGACACGCTACCTTCAGGGAAATACTCACAGGACAATAGTTCCCTTTGACGATGTGAAGTCCTTTCAGCTATGGTAGACAGCCCTTGAATTCTATAATGGGGTTCAGCTGGTAACTTCTTTAAACCATGACTTATTTTCATTAACTTAGTCAATAAAGATTTAAATGGGGGATAACAAGACCCACCTCATAGTGCTGCTGTGAAGAGTAAACTAGTTCATATAGAACTTTGAACAGTGCCTGACATAATAAATCCAGTAAGAGTTAGCTATTAGGCACCTACTGCATGCCAGGCATGTGTTAGGTGCTGGAACGCCAACGGAGCAAGATGAGCTCCTGGAAGAGTGCTCAGAGGCCAGATGGATGTGCACGCCGAGTCCACTGCGAGAGGTCACACAGCACAGGGAGAGACTGAAGTTGCGGGAGTGTAGACGAGGAAGGTGTTGATGCTTCAGGGAGGGAGAGAAGAACGGAAGATGAGGTGGACACCCACCACCTCCTCATGCCCCACATCACATCCCTCCCTCTGCAGAACCCATCTCTCTTGTGGGAACGCACTCCAGGTAGTCAGGTAGGACTGATCCCAGAGGAGGGCAGGTGACCCAAGCAGCTCAGGGGTGAGCATGAAGCACTCA
>CAUYSK010029961.1:0-27407 GCA_963575035.1 Avahi laniger
TATTTCCTGGGCTGTTCTAGTTAGTCCCTTCCTACTCAGGATGAGGCATTCCCAGCACATTGTACAGTTATGTTTGAGAACTGCAGGCAAGAAAGAGGAGAGACTGGGTCTGTCCAAAGGCACCTGGAGGATTGTCCTGCACTGAGTGATGGGCAGGGGATTGAATAATGATAAACACATCCAAGAACCTGAACTATGGCACTATAGGCATTTATTTATTGTGTCTGTACATGAAATGGTTCAAGGATTTATGCAAATCCATTCTGTTTATTTCTTAGAGGAACCCTAATTTTCAAGTTACATAAAGAAATGATAGGGAGGTAGGAAGGGTGAGGGAGAGAAAGGATGAATTTGAGAGATTTTCACTCTCTTTAAATTAAAGGAAATACTCTACTGATAATACTCAAAAATAATTAAGAATATAATGTCTAACTATTTTCTTTTTCTTTAAAGAAGATATATCTATGTCTCAGATTAAATCATCTGTGGATCCCAAGTAATAACCATTATATATTGAGATCAAGTCTAGTAATTTTGTAAACTCCCTTAAACTGGGTCTAAAATAGACCTTGCTTATTTTAAAATTGCAGGTGCCAATATAATATGATTCTACTTTCTAATTGCTCCAAAATTATTGTGATGGAAATGTCTATTATTTTAATGTTTCATTTTTATGGATTTTGTGTAAAGAATTTCTGCAAAGTTCCTATTACTAGGTTAAAAATCTGCCTATACATGTATGCATTTACTATGGGCAAACATGAAATATTGTAATGATGTATCTTTGTTCTTTATTTTATGGCAGGTGTTCTTTGATGACCCAAACTGTAGAATGTAATCCTTTATTCAGGGCCTGATTACCAACAGCTTGATTTCCTCCTAACATCTTGTATTATTTCACTGTAGAGCAAATGTAACAGGAGGCTCATTTTTGGATATTGTTTTGTACATAGATTAACATTTAAAGCTGTTTTTATAATTAATGTACTTAGAATGTACCTGCTCCTTTAGGAATTTTATTTTTCATCAATATAAGCTTATCATTTTGTTATTAGAGAGAAGTAGCATGTTGTTATGGCTTTCTTGGGAAACAAATATTTGCATGAGAGCTTGAGAGAACAAAATCATTATACCTGACAAATAGCTTAACTTTGAGGCTTTTATGCAAGTGTATTTTGTTGTATTTTCTCTACTTGTATGAAAGAAAAATCAGACTACAAATGTTAGAGAAATTAGACTTCTATTTTAAATTTATTTGTTTGAATATTATTTAGTGGATAGGATTTGCAACATAAACCATGAGTTTTTATAACTTCTTTAGTTTCGTGAAATTAATTTCTTTTGTATGCAGGTTGGATGATGTTTAGTTGGTCACTAATCAATATAGTTGAAAAATTATACATTTTTAGTATCTATGACATGTAAGACACAGACAGAAAAGGAAAGTTGGAAAAGATAATTCTTTCTATAACGAGGGTTCATGGTATAGTGAAAAAGATAAACACAGGTAAGAGACCTCAGTTAATATTATATACTGAGCCGAGGTAGATTCACCTCTAAGCAATCAGAACCTTAAGCCTCAGCTGAACGTGGGTGCTGTTTCCGAAGTTTGATTCTACTCCAGCAGAATCAAACATAAAACGGGTCCCCCAAAGCCTGCTATATCCTAGGGTTTATGACATTCCCATCAAATAAATAACTGCTGAGGATAAGCTCATGATTAATAATTGCAAAACAGTAAAGGCAAAATTCATAATGACAGAGTTCATAGGTACAAGAAAACAGATAACAGATCTCAAAATAAGTCTGTTTAAATAAAAATGGATCAATTATACAAAAGTATGATGATCTTGAAAAAAACAGGTACATTTGGGAAAAAATCAAATTGAGATTTTAGAAATGGAAAACATAGTCATTAAAAAAGGTTAGCCATGTAGAAGAGTAAATGACCTTTGCAGAAGAAAGACTTAGTACTCATAAAGATCAGAAGAAATCACTAGAATATCACATAACAGTTCTATAAAGAGAAGCTCCAACCTGCATTTAGTAGGAGTTCCAGAAAGAGGAACAGAATGGGGAAGAGACATGATTGAATAATATAACAGCTAAAATTATTTTATAATAGAGAAAGTACATGAACTTTCTCAGATTGAAAAATCATCTCTAATCCCAATCAGGGGAAATAGAACCAAACCCCTGGCTGAATACATTGATAAACATTTTATATGTGTGTGTAATATATTAGCACATTGATATTAATATAGTACTATAATTAGTATGTATATATACACGCACACATAATTACAAGGACGGAAATACCGAGTCCCTAAAAAGGAAAGTCTGTGACTAACTGCAGGCTTATCATGAGTAACAGAAGCCAGGGATGTCTGAAGAGATAATGAGTCAACCCAGAATTCTATAATAAACTAAACCTTTACTGAAAGAAAGTGTGACTTTTCAGATTTACAAAGACTATTAGAATTTATTACTTGAAGATCCTCATTGAATAAACAATTAATGGATGTTCATCAGCAAGAATAAAATTAAGGATAGAAAGAAAGATTGGTACACAAAAAACAAAGGTAAATAAGTAAAATATTTCATAAATCTAATTTTAGTATCCTCAGTAGTAGTGTTACTATTACAAATAATTTAAGGCCAAAAGTAAGTGGATGTAAATTAATAACCAAGAATGGTGCCTGACACAATTTTATGCAGTAAAATCTTTGTGAATAAATGAGCTTCATTGGATGAATTGCATGGGAGCTCCACTGGATATTACCTGATTCAATAACATACTCGAGGTACTCAGTGGATCTTCTCCTCCAGCATTGAGCTGTTGTCTTGGCTCAAGCTTCTGAGGCTTGACTAACCCCTGTCTTTGGATGAGTTCTTCCCAATGGAAGACATCACATCACACAGCTGCAGACGTGACTCAGACCCTCCACTCATGTCTGCCCATGTTTGATTGTAGGGCCAGTAGAACTTAGGCTCAAATTAAGAATCTGTTTCATCAAGCTGAGGTAGACCAAAAAAAGTTGATTCTGATCTTCTTACACTTTTTGAAAATTTTCCTTTGAAATTACTTCAGAGGACTTGTAACTTGCGTGTCTGTTTCACTTAGTACTGGCTTCAAGAAAAGTATATTCTCTATGTTCTTGTTTTGAATAGGGACCGTTAGTGCACTGGTCAGGTGCATAGAATTGTTCCTCTTTACACTGGTTGACTTCTGGTTTTAAGTATGAGAACCTTGCTTTTGCTTGTTTTTTATTATTTTATTTCATTTCATTTTATTTTTCCTGTTTCTTTATTTGTACATTTTCTGATTTCTTCCTTTTTGGGGAGGAAGCACAAATAACTGCTTTCCTCTGTGTTACTTCTGTAACTTTGGTCCTTATTCTTTTAGGTGATCATGACAACTAGAACCCTACAGTAGGATCAGGATCCTATTAATACTTAGTTGACCCTGTCTTGCTTGAAGGTAGAATACTCAATACAGGCCCTGTTCTTATTTCTCTCAAAAATGAACGAAAAATCTAGTTGAATATTAAGACCTAATTTGTTTTTACTTACTGAAATAAACATTTTCTATAAAAGTGTACATTACCTGTAACAGTTTTTCTCTTTTTTTCCCAAAGTTTTATCTGTGGAGCAATTATGCCAGAATAACTTGGGATTCCTGTTGCTGAGCTTCATTGTAGATTTAGTGAGTCACTAACTCTGGGTATCAGAGTTAGAAATTTAATAGTCTTCCTAAGTATTTCTCCATCACAATAAACTTGGGAATTGATCAATGGGAACGTTACTATGACAAGACTTTAAACATACTGCTTTTTACCATCTCACAAATTTGTAATGTGGTTTGTACACATTCCATTACTTTTACTTTAAAGTATTTAAAATAAATGTATTTAGTTGGTAAATGTATTTAGCCGATGAAGATAACTACATACTAAAATGCATGTTTGCTTTTAACATTTGTACTCTTTAAGTTTTAAACCCAAAATGCCCCATTCTCTAGTTGACATATTGGATATAAACTATATAGACTTCATGGTAGCTATGTACTTTAGTTATATGGAAATATTCATATTTTACAGAGTAACAATTCTCACCAAACTCTTGCTAATTCGATCTTCAGTATGTAGGATTATAGAATGTGTGTGTATGTGTGTGTGTGTGTGTGTGTGTGTGTATGCATATGGTTCTGTGTTGTATTGTTTCAGGCTACCAAACACACTTTCTGGGGAACCATAAACTGGTAGTCATCAATCGTTATAATCATGGTAGAAAGTTCAATGTATCAATCAAGAAGATGATGTTTTTGTTCATATGGTATAGACAGATTCCAAGAATAATCTTCCCTCATTTATCATCATTTTGAGAAAAATATTGCAAGCTTATATCCCTTATCCCATCTATACTATGTAGCAGCATGTAAAATATATCTTCAATCTATTTGGGTGCCTATATATGTCATCTATTTTGATATATTGAACTAATATTCTCTTCTTGTTCATAAACCTAGGGTTTGGGGGATTTTGTAAATGGATTTGATTTTTCTATGGAATGAATTTCACTTAGCCTCTTTCAATATAAGGCTAGAATCACTGGAACGCTCCCTTATTTTTAACAGTCACTGATATTAATATTAAAACTAAAAAATGATGGACATAAAATTATAACAACAAAATCCACTTTCTGAGATTGTATTCCTAAAGCAGAAATATCTGGCATTCTTAATAAAATTGATGAACATTGGGTATACCAGATATAATACGTATATTAGGAATATGTTCATTGATACACTTTCACATAACTTGTGATTTGACAATCCAATTCCCATAATAGACTGGTGTTGTACTATTTGGGATCAGTTACTGGGATCAGATTGTTGAGTATACCAAGTGCTAGGATGCCAGATAGATAGAAATGGTAGTAGTATTTTTTAACTACCTGAGAGCTATGTTAGAGACTAGTTTTTCTAGCTAAAAAACGAACAATCCTTTCTTTTCTCCTGACAGTTGTAAAAATTGAACACAAGCTGTCCTAAACTGTTCAGCTGTTATTTTCCCTTGCTTTCACAGAGGCAGAGATGTTCATCACCTCCTTTAGTTCGTAGGAAGAGATTTAAAGGCTCCATGGTGTATTCCGTCACTTCACTATCATCCCTCCTTTCTGAGTGATGGAAAGCTTTTCTTTCTCTACTGCAGGAGTATTAATCTTCAAATAGTTTGAGTCATTACATACTATAATTAAATTGGATTATGATATATTTATTTTATATGATATGATTTATAAATTATCATTGCATCATAACAGAATTTAATAGAAGTTTGATATATTAAAGAGGGTTCTATATTAGGAGTAATCAGGCTTTGATGCTAATTCCATTTTTGTGGGGAGAATACTTTAATATTTCTGAACATCTTCCTGGTCTATCATCCAGGCTTTTTGTGGGTTTTTTTTGGTGAGAATCAAAATAGAATACATTCTATAGGACCATAGAAAATAAATTTTAAATACTTTGTAATAATCTTATGCTATATTATACTAATCAAACATTTGTATTACATGTTTTATTTCTTCTGCAGTGCTGAAATATCTTGTGTTCTGTAAACTATTTGGGATTACATTTGGTTATCATGGAAAGACCTAGTGGTAAAAATACAATTAGAGTTTGAATCCTTATGGATTGAACTTAACAGTACAGTGATGTTTTATGAACTGAGTTTCCTTGTATATTTATGATTCAATCAATCTCAAGGATCCTAAAAGTGCTTTTGTAATTTTACATGAAGCATTTTATAGTGACCCTTGAGTAAGACACACAATTTGAGAGTGCTAGCTCATATGAATAAAATGTAGTGCATAAAAAGCATCTCTGAGATAAATGTCCTGTCTTCTTTATGCTAATCAGCCCACACAGAAAAAAAATAGATGCTCCCACATTCTAGTAAAATCAACCATGTTGAAGTGGTTGTATGAAAACTATTAAAAATAAGTATTCAGCCTATGACAACATAAACACATTTACTATATTAATTATAACCATGTTTGAAATTATGTGGGGAAAAAAGGATATTTCTAATGCTCATTGCCTATTATGGTAGATTTAATAAGATTATATTTCATAAAGGTGATATGGAAATTCAGAGAAAAGAAAGAAAGGGAACTTTTTAATATGTTGGGCATTAAAGTTAGGTAGTTTGTTGTGAACACAAGTAGAGAGCCTTGGACAACCTACAACAAATAATCTAATTAGAGAGGAATGTGTAGCTTTGTCATTAGTATAGGGAAAGAGAGATATAAAAAGCTACATAAGGTAAAACATAGCTCCAGATTAAACACATGCTTAGTCGCTCTCATGTACTTTGTCTTGGACACTTTTATCTCTTGTATTCTCCAAGAAAGTCATTGTAGCAGGCTCAGCAGAGACAGGTAACTCTAGAGGAGAACTAAAAAAAAAAAGTTTCCAAACAAGCAGCATGAAAATGAAATCCTTGACATTATTTAGTCAGATAAGCAGCAAGATTCAGAAACATGTCTCAAGAATATTGCCATTATGCTTAAAAATAACTGTGTATCAATGTAAAAATAAATTTTAAATACTATAATAAAAGGAAATGTAACTAAATGCAAAGTTGGATTAAGAAGTAAAAATTATGTTTTTCCAAATTCTTTCCTTTTTGTCTCTGATTTTGCACTGTATATCTTGCTTTCACAATGCCTGCAACAGTGCTTAGTTCTTTACTAAGAATACAATAAATATTTGCTAAATGGGTGAATTTATGAATATAAGAGGGAAAGAAATAGAACACTTATAGCAAAACAGTATTTTTCGTTATGGTAATTGTGAAGAATTGCTGCTATGAGCACAAACTCAACAATTTCCAAGTACCTGTCCATGATAACTTCCAACTAAGCATTCTCTACCTCACTGGGTGATAGCTACTCTGCTAAGTCACTGATGATGAAGAGTCATTCATTTTATTATTCATTGTAGGATGAACCACTCTCATCCTTTGTAGCTCCTCAGAGGTGATATTAGTAAATGACAATCTCAAATTCTGTTTAATTATTTTTGTTTCTATTTTGAAAAATTAATTAGAGAAAATTCCTTTAAATAAATGTGCATACATATGAAGGAATTGTGTTGTCTTAAGGATCATCACCTTGTTGAAAATGGAGAATTCAGACAAATAGTAATTACTGTCTGTTGACTTTGCTCCTAATTTTTCTATTTAACTATGAGACATTAAAAAGACTCTTTGTACAAGCATACTCAAATTAACTAACAAAACTATTATCTGTAAGAACTATGTTTAACAGAGGAACAATACATGAAACTAATCATTTTTTCCATTATATTTGTAGAAAACTATTTTTTCTGCATTATATTTCAAATATCTCCTGAAGGTTTATGTTGATTTAAAAGCAACGCTAAATATATCACTGCAGTGTTATTCATAATAGCCAAGATATGGAATCAATCTAAGTGTCCAACAATAGATGAAAGAATAAAGAAAATGTGATACACCCACACATACACACACACACACACACACACACACACACACACAGAGGAATATTATTCAGCCTTCATAAAGAAAGAAATTTTGTCATTTGCTACAACATGAATAAACCCAGAGGGCATTATACTAAGTGAAATAAGCTAAGCACAAAAAGATAAATACTGCATGATTTTACTTATATGTGAATTCTAAAATTGTCCCATTCATGGAAGCAGAGTAGAATGGTGGTTGTCAATGGATGGGGGATGAGGGAAATGAGGAGATATTAGTTGAAGGGTACAAAACTTCAGTTATGCAGGATGAATAATTCTGGGGACCTAATGTACAGTATAATGACTATAGTTAACAGTGTATTGTGTACTTGAAATTTGCCAAGATCTTAAATGTTCTCATCTCATGTTTATTTGTCAATTATATTTCAGTAAAGCTGGAAAAATAAATAAAAATGTGGGGGGAAAGAGCTAAATATTAATATAATTTAACTATCCTGATATTTTCTAAAATTCCCTAAGACCAATTTACCTGGTTCCCACAAGTAATGAGAAGCTTTATTGAGAAATGGACAGAAGAGTGTTAAATATCCTTTCTTTACATTTTAATTTTCACTTATACTCTTAATCTACACTTTTAATCTGCACAGGTTAGCAAACTTTTTCTGAAAGGGCCAAATAGTAAATATTTAAGCTTTGTGAGTCATATGGTCTCCTTACCACTGAACTTTGTCATTGTAGTACAAGAGCAATCATAGACAATCATAGATAAAACATAAATGATTAAGTATGGCTATGTTTCAGCAAAATGTTATTTACAAAATAGGCAGAGAAAGAAAACAATCCATTCCCAGCCCTCATTTACTCATCAATAAAAAATTCAAAGTTTCAACATAGAAGTGGTAAGGATATGAAAAGTATACAAATGAATGGCTGCTAAGTGTATGAATAAATATAAACATTTTGACCCACAAAGAGTCAAAGAAAGATAATTATAAATCCAAATAATATTTTTCAACTTTTTTCAAATTATAAAACTTTTTATTATTTTTGGTGATACCTCTTATTTTTCACAGGGCTATATAATGGGTGTTCAGTAAATATTATCGCCTGTTTATTCAAAGTAAATTAGTGAATGAATGAATGTAATGCAAATGTAACTACAGGTTGGTGTGTAAGTTTTAGAGTTCTTATTAAAAGTAATTAGAACATAGATATACAGAATCTTAAAATATTATTTTTAATTTAAAATTTGAATTTCAGAAAATTGCAGAAATATGGAAATAGCTGAATACATGATAATGTTTATTGAACCATTTTAAAAAGCATAAAAGAAAACAATAAAATCAAATGTCCCACATAGCGAGTGAAGGGTGGTATTAGAAAAATATACCAATAGAAGGAGCAGCAGTTCTCAAGTTGGAATGAACTTGCTGTGTTTCAGAAATGAAAGGAAGGTCAGAGTAGCTGGGAAATAGCATTCATGGGAAGAGTGTTGTAAAATGAAATGAATCATGCAGATCTTACAATGCATGTCTAAAGTCCTGGAATTTATCCAAAGAGCTATGAGAAATCATTGAAAAAAATTTAAGCTGGGGATTATGAAATAAAATGTGCATTTTTCAAGTGTTATTCTGGTGTCTGTGTGAGAACAGATAGTAGAAGAGGGAAAAGAAGCTAACGGGGACGCGTTAGAAGATACTCCAGTTTTGCAAGTACGTAGGCATCATCTTTGTTCACCAACCTGTTTTCCATCACCTGGGCCCATACATGGAAAATTGTAATTCTCAGACTCTTACCGTTGACTGTTTGTGGGCAATGTGTTGTTCATGGAGGTGCATACATCTTTGCTAGGCTCATGTGTTTCATTTCTGATTTGAAGCCCCCCAGTGATTTCTTTCTTACCGTAGTGACTGAGGAAGAAGGCCAAGTATTAAGTTGGTGGAGCCACAACACTGAAGCATCCTGGATCAGGAACACGTGCCATGGGGCAGAGTTGCCTGAGAGAGTTGCCTGAATTTAGAGCCAATTTAGTGAGAACAAAAAATAAATCTTTGCTAAGTCGAGCCACTGAGCTTTGGGAGTTAACTTATCTGAACTAATACATCAAGTGAGAGAAGATGGCAGTTTCAATTTTGGTGGCAATGGAAAACCGTGGGAGTACATGAAACAACCTGGGGAGATATCTTAGAGGGAGAAGAAAAGAGAACCTGCTAACCTCCCCAGGCAATTCTCGTGAGGGATCCCAAACTCAGATGCTACAGGGGCCTCTTATATAAAGTGAATAAGTGAAGCAGACATTGTAATAAGGACTGGAAACCACGAGTCTCATCTAAATGGGATACTTATATATTATGCTCACATTTTTGCCTGGTATAATAATGGGCCTCAGATTGCCAGATTTTATGATTTTTTAAGGATATCTTTAAATAAATATGTATGAATTTGAACTCTTTTAGTTTTTAAAACTTTCCAATTCATTTTATTAATAATTAAAGAAAAAAAAGTTAATATCTTGTGTGAGACGAACCTGGTGGCCTGATCAAATAAAGCCTGTGGACCACGATTCACATCATCTCATCATCTGAATGTATTCGAATTTTCAAATTTTTCCCCCATCATTATATTATATTTTTTCTGACTTAAGCCAATTCTTTTGTACAAAGTGGCACATTAAAGAAAGTTGAGAAAATACAGGGAAGAGAGAAAGAGAGAAAAAAAGAAAGAAAATCAAAGCAGATGTTGTTTATGGACAACTGATCAAAAAGGACAGATTTCCTCAAGAACCTGCTGCTATTTCACACAACCTAACACGTAAAACAAAAGAAAAAGTGTCCTGATGCCAGTAATGATAAGTTTCCAACATTAAAGATTTGATAACTAGAATCCTAGAATTGTTACGCGAAGATGTGATTCATCTGCCTTAGTTTGTACGTTTGGATTACTTCTGTGCCTATGCACGTGTGTGTAACTTCTCCTTCATGAATATGTGGCGATGTGAGTATATTATATACAAAGGAACTGAAAGAGAATTAAGAGACAGAGCCTTATTGCCAGGACAAGGTATAAATTTCACAATATCTTTAATTGCTAAAAATGATAGAAAGATTTGTTGCTGAAATAAAAATTTTCAGCAGCTCTTTTATACACTCCTCTGTCCCTGGTTGACAGAGAATTGGAGTGGTGGGAAATGGAACAGAGAGACCTGCTAGTGTTCACAGAAAGACAAAAAAGAATGTGAAAGAGGAGCTAAAAGTCGTGGAGAATCGAATGAGAAGCTCAAAAAAAAATTGAATAAGGTTTCCAGATACAAAGAATAGGGAGAAGAGAGAAGAAGCAAATTCAAGTTGTAAAATACTGATATTAAGAATATCCAGATTCTTAAATGAACTCTCACTAATGAGTGCTAACTGAAATAGTAATAAGAAAGAAATTTGCATTACAATGTAATGAACATGAACAAATCATTGTCAAGAAAGAGAAAATCCTGAAAGGTCTCAAAATGAATACAAAGTGACCTACAAGGTATGTCAATGAGAGAAAGAACAAAAGAAAAAAAGGAGAAAAAACATCATTTTAGATTTAGATAGTCAGTTTGGAATGCCAGTAATTTAGGTCAAAGTCATGAAATCCATGGATCATTTGATGTCATTTCCCACCCTTGTTCCAACAGCAAACATTGCTAATCAGTCATAGCAGGCTTTCCCCTGAGCTAAAGTGTGGCCTGGGCACTTTTCCCAACATTGCACTTGGCATTGAGACGTGCCATATTTTCCATTCCAGAATGACTGATACGATGTATGGAAGATGACAGATTTTCAGGCAGTTACAATAAAAGGTTTCACTTCTGTGCAAAAAGAATCTCTTCCCTTTGTGAGGCACGGCTATTCACACAGGTTTCATGGCCCAGTGATATCTGTACTTACTCCTGGCAGGGTTTTCCTGCCCCAGGGAAGTTTCATTCAGCTGTGACTATGTACTCATCAGTCTCCTTCCCTCTATGAGTTACTAGGTGTCAGTACTTCTCATACTTCTTTTCTGCCTACGCTCACAAGATGCATAGTTCACAGGATGAGAGATAAAGTCTAGCATTTATATTTCTTTCAATACTGCTGTTATTATGACATGTCTAACAGGTTTTCCTAGTTTATATCACAGATGTAATTTTACCCTGTTTTATACTATGTCCACTTTCAAAAAATGTAGGAGTTAGGAGAAATGTGGCCATCATCCTTGAAAATTCTTTCAGTGTCAACTTTTAATATTCTTATACTATGCAAGGTTTTTCTAGTAGTCAATGATGGGAGAAAAACTTACTTTATGCCCTAAGGCTACCAGGACTCTAAAATTATTATATTACAGTGCTTCTCAAATATTTCCATTAAAGTTGTTCTTGTGGCAGGAGAGAATAAATGCTTACCTTTAGCTGTCTTAAGGCTTGTCCTAAGCAGGCTTAACAAGCAAGATATATGTTTTATCTTAAAAAACATGCAAATATTTACACACTGATGCTATATCAATGTAATTTCAATATAAAAATATCTGAAAATCACTACAACTTAACCTAACACCCCAGAAAGAGGCACTGTGTTTATTCTGAGAATTGATATCCTTATACACTACCAGTTAACTCTATCCTGAAAAGTACTATATATTGGTTTGAAAAGCCCAGTTCTATGATAATCATTAAATATGAATTCTTTTTTTATTGTAATGTCAAATGAGTTTTACCAAAATGACAACAATAAAAAAAAATCTCAATTTTATGGAAAGACATGACAATCCATTCAGAAAATCCCTGAAATTGCAATTTCTGCTATCAAGTTCACATTGATGTAATATTATTTTTATGTGTCTTGCATACCTATCCACAGTATAGGAAAAAAAAGTAATGGTAAAATATATCCAAGCAGTTGGACTTTACAAACAACAAACCAGCAACAAAATGAACTTATTTCTCCAACTGTGATTGAAGTATTGTTTTCAGAATAGGTTTCTAAATTAATAAATAATTTTTATATTAATAGAAATATGTACAAACTATATACAAACATAATGCAAAATAGTTAATATTCTACAGGTCATTTCACAATCATGTGAACTGTAGAATATTAACACAAAGAAATTGACAAGGAGTGCAAACTGAGATTGCCTAATGTCATTTTCTAAGGTAAATAAGAAACTTTTTCATAATAGAACATGCTTTATATGCTCTCGAGTCTTAAATTTTTATTAGGAGCTGCATTTGGAAGTATACCATCAATGTATGTGATTTAGTCAAAAGGGCTATAAAAACCAATCCTTAAATGGTGTGCTTTTTTTTGTTTGTTTGTAAGCAATTAATTATATGTTTTGCATGGTCTATTTATTTTACTCTTCAATCTGTCCTATAAGTTGAAATCAGATGTATTCCTGAAAAATGAAATAATGCAATTAGCTCAAAGTTCTAACTTTGCTCTGCCATTTATTTTTGTCAGTGAATCATAAATCATTTGAAGCTATGAAAGTGTGGAGGTCTATAAGTTTAATTTATGTTATTGTTTACTTTTCATGATTTAAAAACAATTTAAATTTGAGAGACAACAAAATGGAAAAGGATATGAGAGAACTAGAGCTCTTCTACACGCTAATCACTAATTATATAATTTTGCAAAATCATTTAAGCTAAATTCTAACACTCATAATGTGATTGGAGATTAGCTTTACTTTCCTTCCGGTACTAAAGTTCTGTTTGTTGATACAATCACATTGTGGCACTGACAATTTTTCAGCAGCCTGATGACTTATAGTGTAATATTTCAAGCAATGTAAATGATCAAAAGATTTTTCACAAGAACATTTTTTGGCACTTTTTACTGCTTATTGGAAATTTCTTGACAGTTGAGTTCATCAAAAGTGACAACTAACAATTAATTGTATTTTTTTCCACTACAGATTCAAAGAAAAATACTTGCTGCAACCAGCATTTAAGACCCCAGGAAACATTGTTTTTTCTTAAGAAGGCATAGAATTTGGGTTTACCAAAGCAGCATGGGTTAATATTTTGATGTGCACACTTGAAGGAATATTTGAAAGTCTAGAATCAGCCCATACAATAATGATAAGTTAAATAGGTGTTGTACAACTCAAGTCTTCAATTATACTTTAAATCAGTCTTTTACAGAATTCAATATTAAAGAACCTATTGTGTATTATTACAACTTTACTTCATTTACTATTGTCCTTTGACAGGTAATTTGGAAATTTTTAGAAAATTGCTATTCAAACTTTGAAATATAAACGGTAATCTTATAGTATATAATAGCACATCACGAAAATTTTACATGGTTTAGAATTTAATGATTTAACTTAGATGATATGCACTTAACTAGCATGCTGAAGTAGGTGTCCTCCCTGTAAAAGCGATTATTGAAAGAGGTAAAGATTATGGGCATTGGTTTGGGGAATGGGCTGCAGGCATTTTGCAGAGCTGTATATACACATTAAAATGGAAATATCCACTGAAATGAGATATTATTAGTAATATTGAACTTTACTTTGTTTTAGAGGCTAGTTATAAAGACAAAGAAATTTGAGAATGATGCTACAAATAAATTTCTACACAGTTCATCATAGCACGATGATGGAAATAATATGATCTTATAAAATCTAATAACATTAATATCAACATCTTTGTCAGCTGTTAGAGTCTATGGGGAGGGATGCAGAATAGCAGCTAATACAAAAGAAAATCTAGTTAAATCTAGTGTCAATTAATATGTCCTGGGTAGTTTCCTTCTTGGAAGCTATAATTGTATTGACAGATAGTGATTTATAAATGTAAATCTTCATTGTTACCAAACCCCTTGAAACAATGTCTTGATTTGTTTTGTCTTTTCTGGCCCTCCCTTCTCTTCTCATACACGCATACACACACATGAATGCATACACACGCACATCCACACAAACAGAATCCTACAGACCAGCAGGGGTGCAATCAACATATCCATCTCAACACAAATCCTTTGTGTTTGCATTTGTATCAGAAATGAAGCTTGATAAGGGCAAAGAAAAAATTCACATAGAGAGAGAGAGAGACAAAGCAATGAATAATAAATACAATGCTAAATATTAGAAATAGTTTAGCAAGGTATAATTTTCTGTCCATCCCACTTTCAAACTCTTGATTTTTTGCTGCTGTTATGTTTACTGCTGGAAATAAATATTCAAATCTCTCTTGCTCTCTTTTAAAAGTTAGAAATACAGTCTTTTTGAAACTATTTTTGGAAACTCTATTTCTCAGTAACACTTAGAGAGACAATCAGTTATCCCTTCACTTTTGGGGTTTTATTTTTCACAGTAAAGAATAAATTCTAAAACTATAAAATAAATCACAGAATAAAGCAATAGAGAACAAATATATCTCTGTGGAAAATCTATTGTTAGATTTGGTGAACGTCATTACAGACATTCTCCGTGCATCTATACGTAGAGAAGGATGACTGTATTCATGCATGCACACATGGATGGATGGGTGGATGGATGGAAACAAGTAGACAGACTGAGAGTTAGACAGATTTTAAAATAAGATTGCACTTTAAAAGATACTTTTAAAAAGAATTATTAAATGAAAGCAATTTATCTTTCTTAGCAGGATAATGTTAGGATTGAGTATTGCTCGAGTTAATTTTCTTTAACCTAAGCCATATGTCCCCGAAGCGCATATGTTACAGAGAGGAAGAGTTTAGTTTGGGCTGAATGTCGCTTCTGAAAATTCTAGGGGGATGTTCACTGTTTCTACAGAACTGCTTAAATTCTAATTCCTGGACAATGCGATGGCCCCACCAGTCTTTCTGTGCTATTTCTTTATAGAGGCGCGCGCACACACACACACACACACACACACACGTATATACACACACATACATAAAATGAATACAATCAGTTTATTCTCTTCATTCAGGGCTCATATCAATGTCACAAGTGCTGGCTCACTTTCCCAGTTCCTAAACATGCCTAAGAAATGCCATAACCTGAAGCCATTTATTCCAGTATCTTCTCTGGTAGAGAGTTTGCAGCACCATCTATGCTCACTGTTTTTGCCCTGCATTTCTCACAGCAGCTCACTCATAACTCACCCACCTCCATTTCAATCAACTTTGGGACAGGAATGCATTAATAAAATCTCTCAAGGTTAACTCCATTCGTCTACTGTTTGGCTGGAGCAAGCCAAGTCGTCTTGCTTTGGAATTTTTTGTTCCTTTCATTAATAGTTATATTATTTTTCTTTGATATTTTTTCTCGTGCTTGTTTGATATTGATACATATAGGAAATTTTTATTTTAATATTTTTAAGTGTCCTTATGTATTGAGGAATAGAGCATATAAAATTCTGTTTTATTCTGTCCCATTCACTCCAAGCCAAGGTTTTAATATGTTATGTTTGCACACACACACTCAGACAGAGAAGATGTATATAGATTGGAGATATTATACTACTTGCTAAATCCTATTTCAGACATTTATTAGATAAAATTTTTACTTTGTTCTAAAGAAAAAATGCCCACAAATTATAATTTATGCTTCCTCACCATATATAAACTTGTGTTATACATCATTTCAGCCAGATGTAGGCAAGTTAATCACAATCTCAGCATGCTTCACTAACTTTAACATTATTTCTGAAGTATTGTAAATTCTTCCCCTAATCCAGATCCTCTACCCCAGATCCAAGAATAACACACAGAAAACATTCTACCGTTCATTAACTAAATGTTATTCAATGAGCTATTTTTTGAAACCTACAGTTTTATTATTATAAATAATTGCTGGATTCACTAAGAAAACAGAGAACAATAAAAGTCTATAAAACATAATATTAAAATTAAATTAAAATCTCATAATGACAGCTGAACAATAATAGTGGATTATATTACCATAAGGCTGACACCAACCATGGAAATCATTTTTCAGTTTTAATATTCTAATGACATTGCAAAAGCTATACATGCCTTATACCTTTAACTATTTTATATTGACATCGTTAATCCACAGAAAGCATTTTGGCATTATAAAGCTCTTTATTATATAAAATGTTACTGTCATTTGATTGAATTGATTTTTATTTTTCTCCTTCTCTCTCAAGGAGTAAGGTCTCTGTGCTCTTTGTTTATAGACCAACTTCTGGGTTGTATTGAAGGCTATTTCAGGAGAGGAGAGTGGTGTTAATTTACTGGTACTACTTGTGTGCTATGGCTGGAGACAGATCTTCTGTCAGTGTTCTAGAAAAAACAAATCCTCAGAATCATACATACATAAATGTCATAAAAACAGACACTAACACCTAGAAAGGTCATTGGCATATGGGTGACCACTGCCAACTTCCATTACATTAGCTCCACCAGATGGAGTGACCGAGGGCAGCCTTAACCATGTCTCAATGGAAAGGATAGACAATGAAGCAGCTTCAATCAAATTACCTACACAAAATGTGGAGCAACCTAGCATAGGGTAGTGACATAGGCCCCAAACAAGACCAAAGTTATGGAGGAGAAATGTTTCAGTGTAGCTTATAATCAATTTTGAAAGCTTTTCTAATCCCATTCTCCTGACCCAGGCTTTGTGTTCTGGGTAACAATATCTAAGAATAAGAATAGAAAGGGTAGACTTGGTGGGATGTGAATGAAGCTGGAGCTTGAAGATCACTGCAGAGCAGACACAGTCTTTGTGTGAATGCAGAATGAGGATAAAATGGTTGCATTAAAAATACAATAATTTATGCTTATCTAAGGTTTTATAGTTTTCATAGATTCTAACCATTTATTAACAGAGTTTATCTTCATAATCAACTTAAAATTAGACATCATTATTCCTGTCGCATAGATGATGAAAAGCACTCTCAAAAAGAGGAAATCATTTCCCTATGATTTTTCAGCAAGGAAAGAGTAGAGCTGGATATCAAATACTGTTTTAAGGTTCTTTCTACTATAATGTCATCCCTAGAACAGCGCCTGAAATATTGTGAGTTCCCAATAATAGTTGCCAAGTTAAAACGTAAGCTATGGATATGGGTTTCTTTTTCTGTGCCCCAGCAGGGCTCTGTTTATTTATCTATACCTGTAATTATATCACTTTATTATAAATAAATATTTATGTCTGGCTTCTCTACTGCACTGAGCTCCTTGAGAGCAAGAACAACATACTATCCATCTTTGTATTATGGTTGCCTAGTATGTATGTCATAAAATTAGTGTCCAATAATGATTCATTGAATGAACAAATAATCTTCTTGGAGACACAATGGTGGTATACATGCAGACAAATCAAAATCAAGTAATTGCTTAGCTTCATGGTGCTTACTAAAAGTGTACAGGTATATGGGCACGATAAAAAGTGTGTCATTCTCCTTAGAAATACTCCTCAATTCCATGTTCAAGGCTTGTTCTAAAACTTCAAGATTTAATCTTTTACAATTATTATTTCAAAATATCAAGGGGGTACAAGTGGTTTTGTTACATGGATGAGTTGTATAATGCTGAAGTCAGGGCTTTTAGTGTGCCCATCACCAGAATAGTGTACATTGTACCAAAGAGGTAAGTTTTTACCTTTCAACCCCCTCCCACCATCCTTAGTTTCCAGTGCCCTTTACACTACTTTACAACCACGTGTGCCCACAGTTTGCCTCCCATTCATTTAGTTAGAACGTATAGTGTTTGTTTTTCCATTCCTGAGATACTTCATTTAAAGTAATGTTCTCCAGTTTCATCCAATTGTTGAAAATGACCTTTTATTCCTTTTTGTGGTTGAGTAGTACTCCAATGTGTGTGTGTGTGTGTGTGTGTGTGTGTGTGTGTATCACATTTCCTTTATCTACTCATGAATTAATGGATACTTATATCGATTCCATATCTTTGCAATTATAAATTGTGCTGTGATAAACATTTGAGTGCAAGTGTCTCTTTTATAAAATGACTTCTTTTCCTTTGGGTGGATAACCAGTAGTGGGATTGCTGGATCAAATGGTAAATCTACTTTTATTTGTTTGAAGAATATACACACTGTTTTCCATAGAGGTTGTACTAATTTACAGTACCATCAACAGTGTATAAGTGTTCTTTTTTCACTGCATCCACACCAGCATCTGCTTGTTTTTGTTTTTGTTTTGACTAATTAATAATGGCTATTCTGACAGGAGTAATGTGGCATCTCATTGTGGTTTTAATATGCATTTCCCTGATGATTAATCATGTTGAACATTTTTTCACGTGTTTCTTGGCCATTTGTCTATCTTCTTTTGAAAAAGCTCTGTGCAAGTCTTTAGCCCACTTTTTCGTGGGGTTTTTTATTATTCCTGATTTGAGTTCTTTACAGATTTTGGATATTAGTCCTTTGTTAGATGTGTAGTTTGTGAATCTGTTCTCAAATTCTGTAAGTTGTCAGTTTACTTTGTTAATTATTTCCTTTGCCATGCAGAGGGCTTTTAACTGAATTAAGTCCCATTTATTTATTTTTGTTGTTGCTATATTTGCCTTTGAGGTCTTAGTCATAAATTCTTCACCTGGGCCAATGTCTAAGAGAGTTTTTCCTACATTTTGTTCTAGAATATTTATGGTTTCATGCCTTAGATATAAGTCTTTAATCCATCTTGAATTAATTTTTGTATTTGGTGAGTGATGGGGATCTTGTTTTGTACTTCTTCATGTGACTATTCAGTTTTCCCAGCACCATTTATTGAATGAGGTGTCATTTCCCCAGTGTATGTTTTTATCTGCTTTGTCAAAAATCAGTTGATTGCAGCTATATCATTTTATTTCTGAGTTCTCTACTCTGTTCCATTGATCTAGGTCTCTACTTTTATACCAGTATCATGCTGTTTTGGTTACTATAGCCTTGTAGTATATATTGAAGTAAGGTAATGTGATGCCTCCTGATTTGTTATTTTTGCTTAAGATTGCTTTAGCTATTTAGGCTCTTTTTTTTTGATTATTTTTTCTAGCTCTGTGAAATATGACATTGGTATTTTGATAGGAATTGCATTGAATCTGTAAATCACTTTGAGCAGTATAGACGTTTTAACAACATTGATTCCTCCAATGCATGAGCATGAGATGTTTTCCCATTTATTTGTGTCAGCTATCGTTTCTTTGATCAGTGTTTTATAGTTCTCCTTGTAGTGATCTTTCACATCCTTGGTTAAGTATATTCCTAGATATTTTATTTTCTTTGTAGCTACTGTAAATGGTATTGACCTCTTGATTTGACCCTCAGCTTGACCATCATTATTATATAGAAATGCCACTGATTTGTGTACATTGATTTTATAAACTGAAACTTTGCTGAGTGTTTATCAATTCTGGGAGTCTTTTGGCAGAGCCTCTAGGGTTTTCTAGATATAAGATCATATCATTAGGAAACAGGGGTAGTTTGACCTCCTCTTCCTGATTTGGGTGTCCTTTATTTCTTTCTCTTGCCCGAGTGTTCTGGCTCAGACTTCTAGTACTACGTTGAATAGAAGTGGTGATAGTGGGCACACTTGTCTTGTTCCAGTTTTTAAGGGGAATGCTTTCAACTTTTCCCCATTCACTATGGTATTAGATGTGGGTTTGTAATATATGGCTTATAATTTTGATGTATGTTTTTCTGTGCAAAATTTGTTGAGTTGAGAGTTTTTATCATGAAGGAGTGCTGGATTTTATTGAATGCACTGGGCAGCGAGGACCCTCTCCCCATGTAGGTATAGATGTAGCTGCTGCTATGGCACTTCTCAGGTGGCATCAGCTGATACCAAGGGCAGTGAGGACCTGTCCTGCTTTAGTCCTCATGTAGCAGAAGGGGTGTATGGCCCCCAGCCATGGGGTGAATGAAAGTGTATTCCCTCCCAGCTCCCTCCCTGGCCCAGCAGGGGTGATTTAGAGGCTACTGTAGTGAAACCAATCCCTGTGCACATCAGGCTTTCTGGTCCTGAGAGCTCAGGGTGGCAACAGTTGCAATGACCTGGGAATGGAAGACAGCAGGTCCCTGCTGTGCCTGCTCTCTGGTACGATGTTACTGCACAGCCTTCAAGCAGCTCTATGATCAGTATGGAGGCCTACTGTGGTAGAGGGGCCCCCTTGCAGCTCAGGTTGCAATGCCTGTGAGCGGTGAGGGAAGTGTGGAGCCCTGGGGTCTTCTCCTCTGTCCCTTCCCCATGAGTGGACATTTCCTCCAGGTACCTTTTGATCTTGCAGAGTGGATCACCCTGCCTCCCTCTCCTTACCATTAGGTGTCTCCAGTGTCTTCTCTGATGGTTCACAATACTTTCTCCAACATGGTAAATCCACAGGTCAACTTTAGATCCCCTCCTTGAGAGTGGTGTGTGCGAACTATTCTAGTTCACCATCTTGGATGCCTTCTCTTAATTAAGTTCAGATTTAATCGTAGACAAGACAATGTTATGCTGGCTATATGCTAATAAATCTTGTAAGCTACAAATAAAATTCTAAACCACTGCTGATTAAATGGACTCATTCTTGGCCAGAGGGCCCCCAGAAAAACCCTGAAACTGAGTCCCCAGCCATGAAGGAAAGAGAGATTGGACATGCCTCCTTATACCCCATCCCTTTTGGAGTTCAAACACTATAACTGACCTACATTAATGTTAAAACAGAGATCATAAGACTGACAAAATAGACTTTTTGTGGCAATAAGATAATAAATTACAAACAGGAGAAGGAGCCATGTAAAGCAAAGGTTAAGGCAGGCTTTATACACCATAAAATCTCATTAAATGGTTTCTTTTTTTTTTATTAAGCTAGTATAGTGTGGCTTACTTTCCAGTCTGTCCCTGATATAGCATCACGTGACAGATAGCAAACTCAAGCATTTATCTTATCTTAATTTAAACATTCCTTTCTACTGTTTTCAAGGCTTTAGACAAAGCTTTATATCCTTAGTCAATTATAACTCAAAGAATCTCTGAATCCATCTATAACCTGTAAGCTCCCGATTCAAGATGTACCGTCTTTTCAGGCCAAACAGATGTATACTTTTCATGTAATGATCTATGATTTTACCTGCAATTCCTGTCTCCATAAAATGTATAAAACTAAACTAACCTAGCCACCTCAGGTGTGTTTTCTTAGGACTTCTTGAGACTGTTCTCTAGAGAATGGGCACACGTACTGGCTCAAAATAAACCTCTTTAAATTATGCTACAGAGTTTTGTTTTTTCCATTAACACTTTTCTAGCAACTAAAATCCTGTCATCACTTTTCCTACATTCTGTAATTTAAAATCTATTTTTTATCATTAGGAAAGAGGATGAAAGTAAATGTGGAATTACATTTTAAAACAAGTGAAAATATTTTGCTAGTGTACTAAGATTTTTAGCTTAACTTTAAAATCAAACAATGGTGTACAAATACCCAATCATATTAGAGTAAGACCTAAAATTAACTTTTATGTAGCATGTTTCTGAAATGACCATTTTACTTTTTCTAAACTAGTTTCTTTTTCCCTTGTTCTTTATCTTTATATGGATTCCATCTGAAATGTATACTAGGGGTAAAAATCAAAGTAAGGGTATATACTGTACAAAAGTAAATTATTATTATTTTAAAAATATTGATTTTACTCAAAAAGAGATATTATAATTGATTTAAATTTTCCCTATGGCCCTCAAAGAATCAATAAGAATATATAAAAATATAATTATATGTGTATTGGGACTAATGACAATTTTAATCAATATGACATTTAAATTGTATTGTCAATTAGCATTAAATTACTACAAGCTAAAGTGACAAAGATATCACATTTAATAAGAATTACATTTACATTAGAATATACCTTGAAAGTTTCTTAAAATTATTCACATTCCACCAAATTAACAATTTATAAAAACTTCATTTATACAAAAAGAGACAAAATTTTAAATGCGAACATGCTCATTATAATGAACATAATCTTTTCACATTCAACATTTAGCCATTTATTTACATATAGATGCAGACTTTATAGTTTTATCCAAAATGTTTCCAAAACATTAACTTGAAATTTCTGGTTCTAGTCATGATGGACATCTGGTCATTAATCCCCTACTGTAAAGAACTACAGAACAGGACAAGACATTTTCTGGCATTGGTCAACAGACAGCATAGGACTGTGGTCCTTGAGTACTTTTATGTTTTTTTGCGTGGGAGCGCATTTGAAACCTGAGCATAGGAAAGTAGAGGTCAGAAAGTCGTAGTCTTACTGGATTGAGGAGACAGAGATTGAAGTTCATGGGTTCTAAAATTTATGGAACTCACAAGAAAGAGTAATGGTGAAGAGAGAGTTGAACAGAGGATGGGCTACATCAAGTTTTATTGAGTCTCCTTTGAGTCTTTGACCAAATATTAATCCTCACATGCCCAGAACAAGGTTATGCTAATCCTGGTAGAAAGCAAATACTTGGGAACTGTAAGATGAATGGAGATTCTAGGGGATCACATATATTGGAAGATAGATTTCTGGTGTTCTAGAATGGAGAATTGGGAGGTCTATGCCTTATAAAAGGGCTGGAGGTAACAAACTTAGGCCTTTCCCCCTTTTTGTCTTTCCATTTCTTCCATTATGTGAGGATACCTAGAGGGTACCTTCTATGAGGAATGGGCCTTCACTTGACACCAAACCTGCTAGAGCATTGATCTTGGACTTCCCAGCCTCCATAACTGTGGAAAATAAATTTCTGTTGTGTATGAATAATCCAGTCTCATGTGTTTTGTTATAGAAGTACATATGGACTAAGATAGTGGTTATAAGGGTGAAGTCTCCATGCTAGAATTAGTGTCCTTATAAGAAAAGGAAGAGAGGCCAGAGGTTTCTCTCTCTTGCTGTCTCTCTACCCTGTGAGGACATAGGGAGAATGTGGTTGCCTGCAAACCAGGAAGAGAGCCTTCACTAGGAACTGAATTGGCCAGAATTTTCATCTTGGATTTCCCAGCCTTCAGCAGTGTGAGAAAATAAATTTCTATTGTTTATCCATTCAGTCTATGAAATTTTGTCATAGCTATCCAAGCAGACTGAGACATATAGATATTTATTTTATTCTTTTATTATTTTTGTCACTCAAGGGAAATAGAAATAGAAGCAACAATAAAAAATCCCATAGAGATATACATTTTTAAAAATCCAAAAATTAAAGAAAAATTCATAATCCTATCACCTTAATATATATATTAAAGTATTGATCTATATATTCCCAGCCTTAAATATGCATATGTATATACAGTCTTAAAAAGACATGTAGGCTACATATGTAAGTATATATACACACACTTACATATATATCATTTAATATAAAATATTATTTTTAGATTCTAGCTTAAATAACTGTGGGATATTTTGATAAAGTGGAAGTTCTGAATTACAGCCATCTATATTATATTTTTTCTTAGAATGTTTCTTGTTGGTGTTTTATAGACTATTTAATTACATTCATAATTTTGTAATAGCTGTATTCCCTCTATAATAGTGTTTAGTTAATAATCGCCTTTCATTTTACTTGCATTTAAAGAACACAATTGAATATTTTAAAGTAAATTTTAAATCATGAGAATGAATATAAAGTGAGCATTGCTTGAAAATAAAAGAACATAACCATAAAAGTCCTTAACTATAAAATTTTTAAAAAAATAAAATAAAATGAGCAAAATGCAGTTCAGAAAACAAAATTTAGGTGCTTAGAACCTCCTGAATTTATCTAGTGACCCCTCGTTTAGCATGTATTATGTTTAGACTAGCACTAGCCTAACTAAAAGTCAACCTTTTTGTAGCTCTTAAGGTAAAGATAATTTCCTCAAGAATAAATTAATTCTGTCCCTTATATGCTCCAGGATTAGCCCACCCCTTCATTATCAGAAAACTTTGTACTCACTTGTTCCTTTCCTGTCTTCTGTGCCAGACTGTAAGTACCAGAAGGGTAGTGGCATGACTCTGGGTCGCTGTTCTATTCCCAGTGCCAGGCATTGAGGCCACTACATAGTAACCGCTTCATAAACATTTGTCAGAATAAATGATCAAGTGAATGAATACGTGTGTTAAAAGTTTTCTATATTAACTTATTTTGCCCCTGTTCTTTATATTACTTTAACAAGTGTTTTGTTATAGGTGAGATAGGAGTAAGCAGACTTCTATTTCTGGAAGACCCAAACTTCAATAATTAAAATTATTAAACTTAAAACCTGAACGGCTATTTCCAGCTTCTACATGTGCATGAGAGAGAAAGAGAATATGTGCATGCAGGTCTATGTGTTTTTTACATAACTTATACCGGGGTAAAATAAACATCTTCGTTCTTCTTGCCAATTTACAGAAACCGGTGAGAAAGAAAGTAAAACAAAATCTGGAGATTTTACATCGTGTCAGTTTCTGTGTGTCAGTGTCAATTTTCTTTAATTGGAAGCATTAAAAATATTCTTTGAATAGATAAGGCGAGGTCTCTGGCTGAGTTGGAGATGGAGAGCTGAACGGCCCTGCATAATAGATGAGGGGATCCAAGTCTTGTTTTGGGTGGGGAATGCAGGAAGCCAGGAATCCAGGAAACCAAGAATGAGGGGGCCCTGGGCCTAAGGCAAGGGTGTTGCTGAGCTCTGGGAAGAAGCTCAAGCTGGATAAAGGGACCAGCGACCTGGTAAAGAAATTCTCCCTTACCCAAATGATGGTTTAGCGTGAACTCACATTCCTATTTTTAGTGTTTTGTTCTGTGCTTGTTGATGTGTTTAATTTTAATCATGGAAACAGAACTCAAGTTCTACATCTTAACCTGTGAAACAGACGAAAACGACAGCTGTAGATAAAGCTAATGAGCAGACGGAATTGGGTTCTTGGCAGGAGCTGAACTCAGAGTCGAAATACCTGATTTAACCAGAGGCTTTCAGAAACTCATAGAAATGTTATAGGTGGATACATTTAATTTTGTTTAAATCTTAAAGAATATGGTAACACTGGCTGACATCTGACTGATTCAATGGATATCATAGATTAATTTGATCCATCACTGTTCATTTGCTACAATTTAACAAATATTTTGATTTATTAAACATCTTCTAATCTTTTGTTTGCTTATGCATTTAATTTTTTAAGGGGCTAGTATGGGAAAATGCTATAGAGAATGGACACTTTAATCAGACAGAATTCTTCTGATAGTGAACATACATCATAGTGTAGAATATTCCATAATAACATCAAATGATATTGCAAACAGAAATAGTTAAGGGACACAAAAAGGGACAAATAAAATGCTATAGGCATCTACAAGATAGGGGAATTACTTCTAGGATATCTTGTTAGAAAAGATAGAGTTTGCATTGGCCCCTGGATAATAGAAAGCGTTTGAGTACATGGGGATAACAGGAAATTCGTTTTGCATAAGAAGACGGAGGTGCAAGACAATGGACATAGAAAAATGCTAGGTGGAAGTGAAGAACATCAAGCAGTGTGTGAAGAAGAGAAATAGGTAAATAGATTATGAGATTAGAAGTGAGTCAGTTTCAGAAACTATGATCGTTAGTCTTAGAAACCCTGTCTTGGGCCAAGAATAATTCTTTGCAGGTTTTTCTGAGTGTGGGCTAAGAGTTGAGGAAACTTTTAGAACTCTTCTTAAGCAACATAAATATTTTAACTGTGTGCTGAATATTTTGAATAAAAATATTTGGTAAACCATTGTAAAAGTTCTTAAAGAACACACTTGAATTAGGGGTATTGCTGAAGAAATGGCAATGTGGGGTGATCACATATCAGGAATGTTTTAGAAACCGAATGTACACGACAAGGAAACCGTAGTCTCCTCTATCTCAGATAATGCCAATGACACTCTAACACTCTAACAGTTGCTAAAGGTGAATCATGAGAGTCATTGTCGATATCACTCTGTCCTTTATCTACTGTAATTAATCCCATAAAATAGGTTCTTAATCTCTCTGCTGTTTTCCATCTTCAACAGTACCTGCTGGGCCTCTCACCTGGATAAGGGCAGTAGCCTCCTAGCTGTTTTCTCTGATTTCATTAAGCTTAAAAAAAATGTAACTGAAATTATTTAATTTTCCAGTGTAAATATATCAATGACTTGCCATCATGCTAACAATAAAATCCTAATTTCTTACTATGGAGTACAAAGCCCAACATGATCTGGTTCATGTAATTCTGCAATTCCTTTTATGTGCTCACTCATTATGTTCTAATCATACTGGCTCTTTTTCTGTTCTGGAACATTGCAAACCTTTCCCCATTTCTAGGACTTTGCATTTTTTTCTCCCTTTGGCTGTAATGTAACTCTTTTTTTTTTTTAAGCTTTGTTGTATGGTGGGCTCTGCCTCATTCTTTAGTTGTTAGTTCAAATGTTACCTCTTTAGAGTTACTTTCTCTGATGATTTTACCTAAAGTACCCACTGCCTCAGTCAGTTCTGGCTGCTGTAGCAAAATACCAGAAACTGGGTAGCTTAAACAACAGACATTTATTTCTTACAGTTCTGAAAGGTGAGAAGTCCAAAGTCAAGGTGCCAGCAGATTTGGTTCTTGGTGAGCATCTGCTTCCTGGCTTATAGACACCAACCTTCTCGCTGTTGCTCACATGGACTTTCTTCAGTCTATGCGTATGGAGAGATCGAGAAATTTCTCTCTTCCTCTTCTGATCTCTTTTAGACCTAATCACATCCCAAAGGTCCCACTTCCTAATTCTATCACTTTGAGGGTTTGAATTTCAACTTAAGAAATTTGGGAGAGGGGCCTAAACATTAGGTCCCTAACATAACCCCACGCCATCATTTTATTCTCTATCATATCAACTTAAAAATATTGGATGGCAATTATCACAATATTCTCTCTCACATCACTATTTTTCCCCTATTAGCAATATAGCAATATGAAACTATCTTGTTCATGTATT
>CAUYSK010029962.1:0-27037 GCA_963575035.1 Avahi laniger
TTTTCTCATGGGTTGCTGTTGGTCATTTTCCTTAGTGCCTTATAGGAATTCTTCATATATTACATGAATCAGCCCTTAGCATTATGTGTTGCTGGTATTACTTTCTTGGTTTGACTTTGAGCCTCAAAGGAAAAGAGATGAACTACATACATTAAATGCTTAGCATTTACATGCTGTGTTCCTACTGTATCCATTTTTATCTTTAATCTTTACAGAGGTAATTCATTGCTACCCTCACTTTATAGATGAAGAGAGCGGAGGCTCACATATAATTTTAATCTAAGACACTGATTTCTGCAAGCATCGATTTGGCCTGTAACACATGCATTCATTTCCCCCCACGTTTAGCGATGACACCTTCCTTTATATGCTGTCAATGCTCTTCCTCAATAACTCATCATAACCCTAAGAAAACTCCACAACACAAAGACGATCCGTCTTCCCCTAACTCACACATTCCCAAGAGCAGGAAAGGAACAAACAGGAAGAGGGACAAGATCACAGCCTGTCCCCAGAATTGGTAAGTATTACCTTACATGGTAAAAGACCACATGTGACCTCATTTTCTAAAAAGGGACACCGCAGACTCGAGTAAATTAAGAGCTCCGAGATGAGACTGCTTTGGATTATTGCCTCGGTGGCCCTAAACCCAAAGACGAGTGTCCCCCTGAGAGACAGAAGAGAAGGCGAGACACAGGGAAGGCCACATGAAGACGGAGGCAGAGACTGGAGTGACACAGCCACGAGCCACGAAACACCTGCAGCCGCTGGGGCGCGGCGGGAAGAAAGGTGGGGGCAGCTGCCCCCGCAGAGCCTCTGACGCCTGGCTTTCCGACTTCCGACCTCCTCCTCAATGAGAGAACACACATCTGTTCTTTTAAACCCCCGTTTGTGGAAATTGGTTGCGGCGGCCCTAGGAAACGATTAGAGGATGATAACGGTATCACGGCACTTTAAAAATCCTTCTGTGTTAGAGACACAAGCTGAAATATTTATGGGTGAAATGACGTGATGTCTGAGATTTGCTTTAAATTGCTCAAAAGAAAACACACCGAGGGGACAATGGTGAGACAAGCTTGGGACCTGCTGACCGGCTGAAGGTGGGGGAAGAGCACCTGGGAATACGCCAAAAGAGTCTGCGCACTTTGGAGTAAGTTTGGCAATTTCCGTATTAACAAGCTGAGTGTGTATATGTCAGGGCCTACCAGGCAAGCATCTGAACTACATTTGTGACATCTGTCCCAGTCTCTACACAATGCAATTACTTTAATATCCGATTTTGTTCACTGCCCTCTTCCAAGCAATAACACAACACTGGAACCGAGTTCATTAAAGCTATCAATGCACACGCTCACTTACGGGGAGCAACCATCCGGTTGAGGTTCCTGAAATAAATCTTCAATTCATAACCTCATATTCCTGTATGCTTCACCAGGTAAATCACAGCATGAGCTGAAAACACATACCTGCATTTGGATAAAAATAAGTGAGTCTTTCTTATACACGCTACACAAGTAGCACGCCAATAGAAATGCAAGTGACAGAATCAACATGTTTAAATTAGCGCTTCGTAAGGTGCCTGCTGCTGGAAGCAGGTCCCCAGGCTGGGAATTCCCAGGCACAGCAGCATCAGCAGTGGCCCACGTGGGAGTGCTCTGCTGATAGAGACCCAATTAATATAACAAGGCCTGAGTCCACGGACAGGACCGTATTCTGGGGAATCGCACTTCAAGCTACCACGAAAACACCTTTCAAACATCAACTTGCAGCTTTAAGGCAATAATTCAGGTGTGACCGTACCGGCTGGGAACCTTTGCAACTGTGCACCAGAACGCAGCCACGTGCATCGCTGCCGGCCCTGCCCCGCCCTGCCACAAAGCAGCAGACTCGGCGAGACGCTTATCCTCCTCCTTGGAAAGATGGCAAAGTTTCTTGACACATTTATTTAGCAAAGGCCAGACCTGATTCTCATAATGCCTCCTCGGGGAACATTCTGCTCCAGCCTCACCTAAATTGCCCTGCAAAGAAATGAAATAAGAGGGGCGGCAGCCTTGAGTCAGCATGTTTCAGGAGAAATCTTGGCGGAATCTACATGAAAACCGAAATGAGACACAGTCGGGGCTCAGCAGAACGCGAGGCCAGGCTCCACCAGCTCTCCGGGGTGTCTCGGTTGCTCTGTGTGGAGGTGTCCTTTGATCTGACCACATTTCCAATGTCCTTTCAGACTCCAGACACCTGCCCGCCCGGCCAGTGCAGTTCTTGGTCCTTTCCGAGGAAACGATCTTTCGGCAGGTAAACCTGCTCGCAGCACTGAGCATGTGAAAACCACCCGAGAACAGGGCTTCTTGTGTCAGCACTGTGGACGTTTGGGTTGGCCACTCTCGGTTGAGGACAGCTGTCCTGTGCATAGTAGGATCTTTAGCAGCATCCCTGGGCCCCAGCCACTAGATGCCAGGAGCACTCCCCACTCTGCACTGCGACAACCCAAAATGGCTCCAGACATTGCCAAGTGTCCACCCATGAGGAGAATCAGAGCCTTAGAAAGCTCCTTACTGGAGAGCCACGCCCAAACTCTTGAACGTTCTGATACACCTGCGGCAAAGTGTAAACTCTTCCTTCTTTTCATCCAGCCCGGTGGGCAAAAAATGGAAAAACAAAGAGACCCCAGGAAAAGAATGCGTGGATGCGCGCACCTGCACGTTTAGCCAGACACGCTCGGATGGCTCTCAGGAAGGCAAAATAAAATCATTTAGGAACAATTACAGCGGTGGGCCCCGTGAGAAAGCGGTGTGTGGACTTTTAGTGTAACTATGTGCAGTTTCTAGGGACACAAGAAGGTGACATCACCTTCTTACAGTCCTTGGTCTCCTGAGAGCAGCAACAATCATAACAGCAGCACTAATAATGACAGTGGTTTAGGGACATGTATGATTTTAGCCCCTGTCGAAGCCAGGGAGAGCGCTTAAAGATTTCCCTTAGTTGCCTCCACCTTCCCCTGTTCCTCCTTCCACCTGCTGTCAGTCACAGTGTTTGGAGAACAGGGGAGGCAGGGATGGGGGGGGGGGGCTCTGCGCCGCTGGAATTGAAAGGCTGTGTGTCGAGGGAGCGCAGCTGTGAAACGGCACTCATTCATCCCCAAGCCACGACACGGGCGTGCTGTCTCCCACAAGCCCGGGGAAAACAAAGAATTCTCCTTAGAGCAGACACACGGGGCTCCTGACATCGAACCCGCCGAAGCCGGGGTCCCCGGGTGCAGAGGAAAACGATGGCCGCATCCTAGCAATCCGCTTCCTGCTCACTGCGCCGCAGCCTCTCGGGAAGAAAACAGCACCTGCTTTCGACACCTTCTCGGCTCACGCACGGGATCCGGACAGCCAATCTATTACTTTGGTTCCAATTTCCAACTCTATCGGCAAGGCACTGATGCAAGAAATGGGAAGACGAGTCCCTAAAAGTGCTAAAAGCAGAACTCCTAGACACCGTGCCTGTGCTACCCCACAACGGGGTGGCCTAAAGACCCTGTCACGCCGAATGTAAGATCAGCACTTGCAATGACGCCTCGGAGAGGGCTGCCCGGTGCGTCGATGGAGAACACACATGCGGCACGCTTCAGCTCCCTTACAGCGTCTTGCATCCCGTCGTTGTGGAGCTAGACTGCGGTAACGAGAGGCTTGGATTCTCTGCTGAAAAGGCACTTATCTGACACCTCCAGCCCCCTTTCTGTGGTTTTACTTTCCATCTTGGCACACAGAGTAATCCACACGTTCACAAATATTTAGGGAAAAAAATAACAATAAAATTGCCTGCAACCATAAGCAACATAATGCCTATTATTAGGTCTTTGCTTCAAGAAATTTTAAATTAAATAAGACCCAAATCCCCCTGGGGCTTGGGGCTTGCCAGAGAGCTTATTTTTTGTGACTGATTTCAATTTAACTCCTTGAATAACTTGTCTTACTAATTTGCTGACACATCTGTCCTACTTATTTCTATGGTTTTTGCAAATAGGATAAAAACGATTTCCATTTACTACAGGCGTCATGGTTTCTTTATTATTATTATCATCATCAATATCACCTGTTTCGCAAGCTGTCCAGGCTTCCTTAGGTGATAAATGCTGCAGCAATCTGCAGTACCTTTAAAAGAAACAGCCAATTCGATTCCACTATGCCAGGAGCGTTTGCTCTCCCTGTCAAAGCCGCCCCTGCATCCTGCCACAGGCGACCCATTTGTACTGGAGCACAGGGGACGCTTGTTTCACTGCGGCGCCCAGTTCTACTCAGCGCCATCCACAGAGCTCTACTTCAGCTCCCATCTCTGTGTTCCTTTCTGCCTGCTCCACTTGGCGCAGTTGGAGTTGCAATTTCAACGCCCAAGCATGTGTGTGTGCGTGCGAGCACGTCGCTAATTGTGACACTCACAACTTATGCTTCAATATCAGTGACAGTGTGTGGGGGGTTACTGTTACCATTTTTAAAGAATTTCTTTTTTTTTTTTTGAGACAGAGCCTCACTCTGTCGCCTGGGCTGGAGCGCCGTGGCATCATCATAGCTCACTGCAACCTCAAATTCTTAGGCCCAAGCAATCCTCCTGCTTCAGCCTCCTGAGTAGCTAGGACTACAGGTGACTGCCACCATGTCTGGCTAATTTTTTCTATTTTTAATAGAGATGGGGTCTTGCTCTTGCTCAGGCTGGTCTCGAACATCTGACCTCAAGCAATCCTCCTGTCTCAGCCTCCCAGAGTGCTAGGATTACAGGTGTGAGTCAACACTCCTGGCCAGGATTTTTAAAGAATTTTATCACAGCGTTTAACAAGAAGTGGAAGTTCCTTTGCAATCATTTAATTAAGTGTTTCTGTTTTGCCAGATAGTGCCCAGACTGGTTTGCAAAACAGGAACTTTGTAAATGCTTTCTAATCACCATGGAGGGTTAAATAAACCTGAAAGTGAGGACACATCCCTGCAGCTTAGCCACCCCCATTCCTTGTCACCCTGCCATTAGTTGAGCCCACAGCAGTGCCGGTGGACAGCTATGGTCTAGGGTCAGGTGTACCCAAATTCAACCTGAGAGAAAACTGCAGATGCAACTTCTTTCTCTCCTTTAACAATAAAGCTATTGGGCCAAGGCACAAAAGACCACCGCTGGGTCACCATTTTGCCTCATGATGAACACGAACTAACTCCCCATTCTTGTACTTATTTAAGTTGGAACGGCAAGGCGGAGGAAAAGTCCAAGAAGCCCCGTGGCCCAGGGGTCGGTCCCATGTTCAGGCTGCATCTCTTCCTTTACAAAGCCGGGTCTGCAGCTGTCCAGGCCGTAGCTCAGGGCCATGCCAGCCTTGTGACACAAAGCAGGGTTTCTCGGCCGCAGCACGTTTGGAGCTGGACAGTTCTTTGCAACGCGGGACGTCTGTGCACTGCGGGACGCTGGGCAGCATCCCTGGCCTCTGTCCACCAGATGCCAAGAACACCCTCCTCCACTGTGACTGCCAGACATTGTCAGATGTCGCAGGGCGTGGGCAGAGAGGAGGCAAAATCACCTCCTTTGAGAGCCACTCTTTGCTCAAGGCATTAGGTCTCCCCTGGTTTCCCCGGGTCCACCAAAATACAGTCCCGGGTTACCTGGCTCTCTGACAAGCTCCCTGCATCTCACGCCAGCATGCAGGAACTCGCTGCACTCACCCATCAAGCACGACTGCTGATCTACCTGCTCTGTCCACCGTGGGCAGCTGCTGTTCACATCTTACAACAAAATGAAACAAAACCCACAATTCAGTGCCTCAGTCACACCGGCCACAGTCAAGTGCTCACGAGCCGTGTATGGCCGGCGGCTGCTGCCCTGCACCAGGCAGACAGGAACAGGTCCACCGCCACAGGGTGTCCGCTCAGGGCTGCCGCTGCAGGTCACCCAAGATGCTCCAGACTGTTGTAACAGCACCAACACGTCTCTAAGCCCTCTCGAAAAGACTAACTGGTGGGCAAATTTAAGTGAATCCCAGGCACATGTGACATTCTGCACTTGAGAAAATAAGGATAACTCTTTTTTTTTAATGGAGTACTTTTCAAAGATTGAAAGAATTGCATTTTCTACAAACTGACCATTCAATCTTGGGCAAGCTTATAATTTTAAAAACTATAATTTTAAAAAAAAACAACAGGAAGTTAAGAGAGAAGGCATTCACCCCAAATTTACATGCAATTAATGAAAAAGTACCAACCCAGAAAATATTGAGATCAGCCTAAAATTACGGATTTGGGGAAAAGAAAGACAGCTGATGCAGACTCCAATTATGATCCAAGTAAGGTATCTGGAGCCGTCTCAATGATCTGCTTCATCTCGTCATACAATTTACTCAAAATCCTCAACTGAAAAGAGAAAAAGACGTGTGCTTTTGCTTAAAATCCTTTCTGTATTATTTTGATAGCCACCAGTTCCTGGGGTCATCTTAACTGATCAGTATTAATTTTATCTACATTGATCTTTTGAAAGATTATCTTCTTCTTTTTCCTTATTACAGGTAAAATATGTCCACATTGACAATAGATTTTTGGGGGGACTGGCTTAAAAAAAAAGCACCAAAGTCATAAATATTGATCTTCTAAAAGAATGATAGCTTAAGAGTTCGTACATAGTGTTATAATATTTACATGAATAAAGTCACACTTCATCGTTCCTCGCCCAACTACATACATACACAGCTAATCTGTTTTTAATATCACAAAACAACATTTCTCTGATGGAAGTTAGTCAATCCTATAGTAAGTGTATCTCGAAAAATGACTTTGCATACATCCACACGAAAACTAGTCCTCATATGT
This sequence comes from Avahi laniger, assembly GCA_963575035.1. Classification (NCBI taxonomy): domain Eukaryota; kingdom Metazoa; phylum Chordata; class Mammalia; order Primates; family Indriidae; genus Avahi; species Avahi laniger. The sequence goes on from CAUYSK010029962.1 coordinate 6,819, forward strand.
TCACAGTAGCGTTATTCACAATAGTCAAAGGGTGGAAACAACCCACCGTGCGCCGACTGAGGAATGCATCGACAAAACACGGTCTAGAACACAAAGGAATAGGACTATTGGGCCACGAGAAGGAGAGAGGCACTGCCACAGGCCACAACACGGGAGGACCCTGGAAACGCGCTGCTCAGTGAAAGAACCAGGACACAAAAGACCCACACACTGTACGATGCGTTTACACGAAATGTCCAGAGCAGCAAATCTATAGGAGCACAACGTCACCTGGTGGTCGCACGGGGCTGGGGCCCAGAGGGAAGCCTGGGAGTGACTGCCAGTGGGCACCGGGCTTCTTTTTGGGGTATTAAAATAATTCTAAGCTTAGATTGTGGTAATGGTTGTACAACTCTGAGAATATACTAAAAACCACTGAACTATACACTTTCAGTGAGGGACTCTGATGGTACGTGAATTATATCTCAATAAAGCTGTCTAGAAAATGGCTCAACGACTTCACGCTATTCGACACGATCAAGCACAGGACAGTTGTGCTCTGGGGAAGAGAAGTGGTGAGAGTGGGGTACACCTGTCCCCCAGAACCGACAGAAGCTCCATCAGGAAGGGCCATGATTGGGGAACATTTTCAAGGTGTGCCTGCACACGTTCTGCACGGTACACTTCTTTCTTGCTGGTGAAAAAGGGGCATACAGGGGCACACAGCCCCTTCCAGCAGAGGTTCTGGGAGGTGGCCCATCAGCCAGAGCTGCCCGGATCAAACCTCCATCACGGAAATGCTGCGGCGCGCTGTGATCTCCCGGCTGAACTCACCAGACAATCTGGGTATGCGTCAGTGACTTGAAATGCATTGATTTAACCACCTTTTTCAAAATCCCTGCAAGGCCCGATGCAGCCCACTGTCTGGTGCACACGCCACACCCCTTCTGCCAAGTCGTGATGACGGTATTGAAGGTGATGGGCTGCATTTCATAAGACGCCTGGTAGGGCGGGAGTCCCCTCTCCCCTGGCCCCCCACCTGGCTGACACAGGGGTTGGGGCCACGCTCAGCCTCCAGACATTAAACAGAGCCAAGCACCTGCTTTGGCCACTTTGACCCTCAAGGCGTCTTGGGACGTAGAGTCCCCTGGCCACGCACACCTGGCTGTCCATGCACACGCCCCTGGACTCTCCCCGTGAAGAGGTTCTCAAAGGGAGCCCGGTGCGACCCTGCAGTCCCACGGCATTAGGACCAAACCAGAGACGACCCAAGGCAAGAAACGCTCCCTGACACAGTGAGGGATTCTGTGGCCAATGAGGTCGTGCCAGTCCTTGCCTGCCCCTGTCCAGAATGTCTTTATTCACAGTTGAACAACTTGCCACAGCTGCAGAGTGAGGCGATTTCAAGAACCATTGAGCCATCTGTTCCCTGCTTATCTGAATTTCATACAAGATTAATATTCTACCTGCATTTGCTGACCAAGACAAATAGCTGCAGAGTGCAGGATGACAACGATTCATGTAAATAAACCCTGTGAAAAGAAGCCATGTGAAAAGGTGACATTTGAAACTCAAATTAGGTGTTTCAGAGAAATACAGATTTTGTAAACCAAACATCATGTGGTCACATAGGGGAAAAAATGTCTTAAAGGTGGACATAAAAAATACTGAAGGTCAGTAAATAACCTGCCCTTCATCACTGTCAAATGCAGTATATCTAGCAGGAAGGTTTTTAAGCAAAAACATGAAAGCACCTAATAATGTAATTAATTTAAAAAGAAACTATAAAATTAAAATTTGAATCATACTTAATCGGCAATGTAAAATAAAGATCAAATGCACCTTAGTGTGCCGGAAAATCCTCCTGCTGTGAGGATTTGCCTTACAAATAAAGAAAGATTTTTCTCTAAGTTTACGTGAAAAGTAAAGATAGCATTCAGTTAGTCTGAAATAACAGAAGGCAGATGTGCATTTTAAAGGACTCAAAAATGCCAACAGAGCACTGTGAGATACTGTGTATTGGTAAAGGTAATGGAGATTCTGTAACCAGTGTTTAATTATTTCAACAAGCTCGCTTCAAGCTCCACACTCGCCTCCTATACACTTTCCATTCCCAACTAAAAATCAAATCACATCTTTGCTATGGCAACCCTAGCAAACTAATATCCTGCTCTAACCGCAGCACCTGCACCCAGAAGGCTTTTATTATCTGCTGAACAAATGAACAGATAATTCAATACCACTTCTGTTGTCCTACTTTGCACCAAATGTCAGCGAACTCCATCGTGATCATTCCATGTAAATAGAGTTATACACTCATCTGAGTTGAAAGATCCCCTTGGTAAGCAAACAGCAGTTGCTTTGGGATGAAGTACCGTGACAACGCGCTGGAACAGACTCAGGTCCAAATATAGAGCAGTGATTTTTGTAGACGATGTTTAAGTTACAGACACCACATTTCAGAATCATCATCAAGAATCCTTTCACAAGAAGATCCAACTTCATCATGCTGATTGCAAAGCGTCTCCAAAGTTTATATACACGGAGCGAAAGTTTATGCTTTTGCAGGAAAGTAAAGTTACAGGGAGTGGAAGGAGGAGAGCCAATCCCGGGACAGAGTGAAGGCTGGTGGGCAACCGCCACATGTCTTTGCTACGGAGGGTCGTGGCTGACAAGTGAGCTCCCGTGAGATCACAGTGCGAAGTGGGCTGCCATGCTGCTGGGACACTTCCGCGGCTGCTGTTGTATCTCTTCTACTCTTTCCTTTGGAAGCTGCAGGGATTGGAAAGGCAGGTGGGATGAGTGTGCGCCTACGCTGATCTCAGAAGAGCAGCTCCTGACACAGCAGAGAGCTGTGGACAGGGCACAGGAGGACGTTTACAAGGAAAGCTCTGGCGTTTTCTGTGCAGATACAACGTGATTTCGCCATGCACCGCCCGGAATCACTTTCTACGTCTGAAGCGCAGTCATGAGCCAGACATAATGAACTCTACTTCAAAATAATTTTTTGCGAACAACGCCAACTGCCCATCGATGGCTGGATAAACAAAATGTGGCCCTATACAAACAAGGGATTATTATTCAGCCTTAGAAAGGAAGAAAATTCTGTCCCATGCCACAACGCGGATAAACCTTGAGGTCATTATGCCAAGTGAAAGAAGCCAGTGACAAAAGGACAGGTCTGTAGGATCCCACTGCCATGAGGTGTCCAGAGTAGTCAGATTCGCAGAGACAGAAAGCAGAACGGTGGGCGCCAGGGGCTGAAGAAGTGGAGCTTACTGGGGACAGAGTTTCGGCTGGGGAAGATGACAACAGGTCTGGAGACGGGTGGTGGAGGTGGCTGCGCAGCAGTGTGAATGTACCGAATGCCACTGGGCTGTACGGCTGAACTGTGTAAGACGGTAAACTTTATGCATGTTTTGTCACAACAAAGAAATAATAATCATTTTTATAGCTGCGTCACGTAGAGGCCAAGATCTTTCAGTTACAGTTTTTTCTTGAGGAACTATTTTCACACGGGAGCTTCCATTAAAAAATTACTAATTGTGCATGTCTTAAGATGGGAAACTTGGAGAATTCTATAATTATTCTAAATAATTAGATTCAGAATGACTAGCTACGAAAAAGATCGAATTGTGCAGATTATTTTCCTTTTGAATAGACTATAAATGAAGTTAAATTAAACTGATTCGTATGATATATGATCCATTGCTAAAAATATATTTCTTAATACAAAGAAAAACACGACTTAGGTGGACAAGGTCAGGTCTATATCTGTTACGGGCTGGAGTGTGTACCCCCAAGATCTGAAGCCCTAAGTCCCAAGGTGACTTTATTTGGATACAAGGCCTTTAGGAAAGTAATTATGGTTATAAGAGTTCATAGGTGGGGCCCTAATCTGACACGACTGGTGGCCTTAGAAGAGGAAGGGACGCAGAGCACGAGCGCTGTGTGATTTCTCTCCCTACCTGCTGGGAACACAAGAAAGGCCATGTGAGGATGGTGACAAGGCAGCGTCTGCAAGCCAGGACAACAGGCCTCACCAGAAACTGAATTTCCTGGCACCCTGACCTTGGACTTCCAGCCTCCAGAATTGTGAGAAAACAAATTTCTGTTGTTTAAGCCACCCATCTGTGCTGTTTTGTCACGGCGGCCCGGGCAGACTAATACAGTGTCCTTACTCTTTTCCAAATGTGTAGTTACATCGAGTTCGAGAGTCACTTGCAGGGGATCCGCAGGTGCCTAACTCGGTGTCGCGGTGCTTCATGCCAAGTCGCTAAACTGCCGCGAAAGGAGACGGAGGGCCGTACTCTGCGAACCCAAAGCTCTTCCCTGGGTCCCGCCCCAGCCAGTCCTGTCGCCACTCACATCTGGGGCCAGAGCACCCTGTGGTGGGGGCGGGGGGCTGGGCAGCGGCCCTGGCCTCCACCCACGTGATGCCAGCATCTCACACACACACCGCCAGGCTGCAACAAGCAAGAAGGTCTCCACACATGGCCACATGTCCCCTGGGTGGGGAAAATTGCCCCCCAGAAGAGAACCACTGTCCTCAACTGAGAAAGAGCTACTTGGGCACTGTCCTTTATAAAGAAAATGAAATGGTAAGATAGGTTAGCAGTACACCCACCCCACGCGGGGCCTGCCCAGTCACTTCTCTGGGGCACCACCTTTACCAGCCGTGTAGGGACAACTCCACCAGAGACCCCGTTGCGTCCTTGCAACGGTTTCCGGTTCTAATCCATCCACTGGACGGTCCGAGGCTATAGGGCACCACTTCTCTTTGGGTCATGGCTCGTTTTGATTACAACTACCCGGATTATTTGTGCCCCTTTTGGGTTTTATGGATAAAAGGCAATGGGTGAGAACTGGCCACCCATTCCCGTCACTTTGACCTCAAAAAGGACAGCAATCACAGTCACATGCGACGGCAGAAGACAAGTGCCCAGGAGACATAACACACACACAACACATCCCACAAACCGGACGAAGCCCAGAGGCAATGAGTGGTGCCCTTGGGGTTCAAGATACCCTCCCCCGCCCCCGGAAACCTTACACCCACTTCCAGGCTGCTATGGGTGGGCGGGCGAGAGGACTGTGAGGGTGACAAGGAACATGCACCGACTGGGCAGCCGCAGTGTGCTCGTGAGTACACTATGAGGTTGGGCCCTGCTGCCCCACCGTACAGGAGACAGAGGCTCAGAGGATTTAACCCACCTCCCAGAAGTCCCAGAGGGCGCGGGTGACCACAGCGGGCGAGAAGGGAGAGCTGTCAGACTTGTCCCCGGCCCTGGTGCTTCCGAGGCACACACCAAGTTGAACTGAAGTGACGGCGGTGCTGGAACAAGCTGCAACCTGCACCGCTTCTCGAGCAGCTGGCCCCGCCCCATGGGGGCTCCCCACAAGCAGGCAGCTCCTGGGGACAGTGTGCAGACACAGCCGGCCTCTAGGGAGGGCCACCAGGCGGTGCTACCTGCCTGAAGGCTTCCAGCGTTTGGCTCATACCATTCTGAAAGCTCCAGTGCTCCCGATGTCCCAGCTGGGGCAGGGGCATTCCTAAACTCGACTCGTCTTCTTCCCGGCAAGCACAGCGGCTCTAAAAAGGACAACGGCTCTGTTCCTTTGCACAGTGTCCCTTTTTGCTCTCCCATCGGTGAGGTCCGAGAGAGGAATGGAACCCCAGCAGATGGGCCACGGGGACCTCAGGCTGCAGTCTGCAGGGCCGGAACCGTCCTGCGGGTGCAGATGTGTCTGAGAGCACAGCTGGGGCAGCCTGCTGGGCCCTGCCTCACCGGGCCGCGGGGGAAGGAAACGGGACCACGGCAGTGGCGGGCTCCACCCAAACCCGCGCCGGCCGTCTACATCAGCTCTACCTGTAGCAGGCCTACACGGGAAACCACCCAAACACCCTTCAGCAAGTGAATGGATGAATGAACCCCGGTACATCTGTGCCACGGAATACTACTCCGCAATCAAAAGGAATGAGCTGTCAACACACACCACTCAGACAGAGCTCACACCCACGCCATGCCCGTGCGGCCCCGTCAGGGGGACACACCCACGCCACACCCGGGCGGCACCCACGCATGCCCTATAGCGCGTTATCCCAACAAACGAAAAGGCAAACGTGTCTCTGTAGGCTCCCCAATGCTCCAGAAGTAACAGATCTCGTATACGAAATGGTCTGAAAAGGATGCTCTCGATTCAGCGAGCACGGGGCCCCACTGTACCGTGGGTGAAATAAAGCAAGCGCCTCAAATGTGTTATCGAAAAAAAGATTAGAAACTACGTTTCAACTCAAAAGCACACACACCTTAATAACAGTCTCCATTTTTCTTTCTCAAATTCTTATCTGACTTTCAGCAGCTAAGTAAGAAAGTTTGCTACGAAGCGCTAATAACGATACTCAGCACTTTCCTCTGGCAGCATAATCGCCTATTATCAGAAATCTTGAGAAATCACTGCTTCCGGTACAGAAAGCCAATACAGTCTCATTTACTTTTTAAGCACAGAAAGTATGAAGCGGTTGACAGTTTGTTCATCAAGCAATAGGAAATCCACTTCACAATCTCACTTACTCAGAGCCAAACGCAGGCAGATCCCTTCTTCTTTTGAGGGTTTATTTTCCGGCCTCTCTTCTGCCTTCAATTACCTGTTAATGAAAAATACCCAGAGTTAAGGCAAAAACATCAAACACATCCTGAAGTATGTTCTCAACTGCTCCCCAACAGGGCAGACGTTGAGTTAGTGAGCAGCGCTACGAAGCGGCATTAACAGCGCGTCAGATGACACACAAACGTCCCCGGAGAATTTAAGGCGTAAGCCTCTGTTTACAGCACACGGTGAGATGGTTCACGCCAGCCTGCTCACCACTCACCATTATCTCAGAACTGATCGTGATCACAACACTGCCAGGCAGTTTCAATAGCTGAAAAATCCACTCAACTCTAACGACAGGCACAGTGTTCTCTACCGTCCTAGAGCACACGAAATGAAAATACACGTATTTCTTTCTAGCGTCAACGCAAGCAACCACATGCTGGGCCTTGTGGAAGACGGAAGTGTGGCGGAACTCGGCAAGGGAAGGGCAGGGAAGATCAGCTAGCACACAAACGCACGAGAGAACCTGAGATGACAGAAATCTCGGGAGTCACACCGGGTGGCAGAACAGACGGTGATTCGGACATGGGGAGTTGAGTTTACTTGGGGGCCCGGGTGGAGCTGTCTAAGGAAGGGGCCCTTGAATGGGGCCAGAGAGGCCGGGCTGTGGACATGACAGGTGCCAATGTGCTGTGGCAGGAATGAACTGGGTCTGAGGAAGGGAAGCCCAGGCAGGACAGCAGAAGAAAGGGGCGGCAGGTCCCAGGTCCCAGAGGACTCTGCAGCCACGAAAAGGAGTCGGATGCTATGCACACTAAACCATACCCCCATCAGCTCACTTCACTGAGAAAGAAAATCTGATCACCCTTCCACTTACAAAGCCTACAGAGGCTTCCTACTGCATTTGCAGCAGACCCAGCAAGGCTTTTGCTCAGTGGAGACACAACGGCGCATGATAGACGCGCACAGGGCTCTGCGGCGCTCGGTGAGAGCAAGGGGGGCTGAGGATGACGGGGTGGGGGACAGCCAAGGAGGGCTCCCAAGTTTGGGGTGAAGGCAGCAACTGGGAAGTGGCGCCATGTCCTGGGATGCAGGATGGCTGAGGAGATGCCTGTGTGTGTTAACTCTGAAATGCCCGTTCGAGCTCACAGGGAGTGTCAGCTGGATAAACAGACAAGTGTCGGTCACATTCACGGAGGCATGTCCGGGGTGGTCTTCGGATAACTGCCATCTTCAAAGCTGCGGCCGCGTGGCAGCACCTACGGCAGGTCTCTCAACCTCCACACCCCTGACGTTGTTGACCGGATCAGTCTGGGGGCGGGAGACTGTGCGCCTCAGGATGTCGTGCAGCACCCCTAGGCGCTGTCCACTGAATGCCAGTAGCCCTTGCCTCTCCAGCTGTGACAATCAAAATCATCCCCAGGAGGGCACAATCCCCCGTTGGGAACCACCAGCCTAAAGCTATAGACTGAGCACCAAACCCCAAGAAGAAGAGGAACCGGCCAAGGAGAGAGAAGGTGTGTCTGTGAGGCAGGAGGAAATCCACAACGGTGCCATGTCCCTGGCTTCTGGTGACAGACGTCACTCAGAAAGGACAGCGTACTGACCACTGGAGTATGCCAAGATGGAGAGAGCTTGTGCCCTGGACCAGGACAAAGGCCGCCTGGAGAGACATGCCAATGACAACAGCGATTGCGATCCCCACAGCGCCCCAGCTTACGACGGACCAGGGGGCGGGAGGTGTAGAGGCCATTTCCTGAGGCACGCAGGCGCGTCCCCTGCGTGGGCTTCCTGCGGGCAGGCTCAGCTCTAACTGACCTGAGTGCCTTGTACGGAACAGCAGCAAAATGTGCGTCTGCTCTGCACATTTTTATTGAAGAGAATCATGTTTTCCTCTCTGTGGGTCCTTGTCTGAGTGGAGGAAACCTACAGGGGCTTCATGAAGGAGGTGACACTCAAGTTGGCCAGAGAATGCAGGTAAGAAAAAGAGAAAGGGGCCATAATTTGAGTGGTGTTAAAAGGCAATAGAAGGGGGCAAGGTGGGGGCACTGAAGTTTCTGAGAATGTGGGGTGATGCTCTCACAGTGCTCGGGAAAGAGGATGCAGATGGCAGGGTCCCAGACGGGTGAGTGGTGTCCTGTCCAGCTGAGGAAAGAAGGGGCTGCCTGGACAAGGTGGGCCTGTGGATGGCACGACCCCAAAATACTAACAATCTGCTTGGGTGGAAGCCAGGGGCTCCCTAGCTGGGCCACACATTAACCCTTCATCTGCTGAACCCCGTAGGGGTGGGAGCCAACCCTGGGGGAGGGGACGGGGCAGTCAGGATTCAGGGACCCTCAACAGGGAGCTCCGCACCTGACCAGTAGGCACCAATTTCATTCTTTTGGCCACTGGTTTAAGAACAGCTGCAGCAGCTGCACCTGCTGGCTCCACGGCCACCCTGGTGACAAGAGTCAGCCCAGAGCCTTTCCTCTGGGAGGAGCTCCCGCACCCCTTATGCCCCCCACCCAGTCTGGGTCATGGGGAATTGGGGTAAAGGAGCACCTCATGTAACGGCCACAGGAACTACACCTCCTGCCTCGCCCCTCTATATGTTTTCTCTAAGCTCGCCAAGGGTGCACGTCCCTGGCAGGTGACACTCAGAACTTCTAACTCCCACGCACTGCCAGGTGCCTGAGCCATTTCCGTCCGTTCTGTGGGACTTCTCGGCATTACTGGGTGTATACGTTGTATTAGAAAGGAAAAGAGGAAAAGAAGGCGGGGGAGGAGGAGGAAGAGGAGGAAGAAGGAAGAGGAAGGAGGAGGAAGGACGAGGCGGGAGGAGGAGGAGGAGTAGAAGGAGGAAGCTAGAGGCACAGGCCCCATTCTGCTCCTAATAAATCATAAGAAACCCTCTCTGGACCAGAGTTTCCTCAGCTGTGAAAAGAGGGTTTTACAGTATTTATAAGGTTTCATCCACATCAAAAAATGTGAGGGGCCATTTCCCGCTGACTTCCTTTGTCAGCTCTAGGAGAAAACACTTAGCAAGAACTTAACTAAGAACTTGCAAAGAATCTCAGGGTGGGGAGGAGGAGGCTGTGTGTGTGTCCGTCCCAGCCAGCAGCACTGGGATACATGCAAGGGGTGCAGTATTTTTGCCGTAACGATTAACATTTCAACTCCAGAGAAATTCAAGTTCTACCGTGATAACAACAACGTGAAAAATCTAAAAACTGTTTTCAGAAGCCACTAAGCGTGACAGAGAAGCTGCGGCTTCCTCCTGATTCCTTTCTTTTCCTTAGCGAGCCCTGAATGAACCCGGGCCAAGGGCCAGGTGCTAACTCACGCGGCACCGGCGCAAGCATCAGGCACGCTGCAGTGCCAGAGAATTCTGAGCCACTTCGTTTGCCAAGGGGTTCAAGTTCTGTGTCATGAAGCTCTTATTTCCTGTAGTACCAATATCGAACAGCATTTTTATATATTAATAAGATTCATTCAACAGATTTTAAAATCCTTCAAATTGGCGGTTCTCAAACGGGTGATTCTGCCCCCAGGGGACACTGGAGACACTTTCAGTTGTCTGGACTGGGGGAGGCGTGGCACTGGCATCGAGAGGGTAGAGGAATGCGCTTAACGTCCTACAACGCACAGGACACGCCCTCTTAACCAAGAATTATTCGACCCAAATGTCAACGTTGCCAAGGCTGACAGACCCTGCTGTACAGTGTGCTAAAATTCCTATAATTTTACACAGGGACCTTTTAGAATGGTTATCCACAAGAAACATTCGTTTGTGCGTATGGATGGGTTTTATTATTACCCCCGAAATATAAGAGGGAAGCGGAGATTCCAAGTGCCTCCCTTCCCGTGAAGGGAGCTAGGAAAGTACCTCACGAAACAGTAACATGTATTATAATGGAAGCAAGCACTAAAAACAAAAACAAACCCGAAAACAAACAAGACAACTAATGGCATGCTTTCGTAAGAAATGCTAATTCTAGGCTAGGATACAGTGGCTCACGCCTGTAATCTCAGCACTTTGGGAGGTCAAGGCGGGAGGGTCAACTGAGGCCAAGAGTTCAAGACCAGCCTGGGCAACACGCTAGACCCTGTTCTCTACAAAAAGTAAGAAAAATTAGCCAGGCCCAGGAGTTCCAGGCTGCAGTGAGCTGGCAGGGCATTCTCCGTGTATGCACACATATATTCATTCATTCCATAAATGCCACGAATGCAACAAATCATTGTCCAGGCACTCTAGTGACAATGACCTAGGTAGAAAATAGAACAAAACCAAACTGCAAAAGCTCTACATACCTGCTCCAAAGCATGTAAGCCTAGTGTTCCATCTAAATTACTGGGAATCAGTTTTCATTAAAGCTTAGTCCCTAGAATACAACACACAGCAGCCATGTAGTAGGTGTACATATAAAACAAACACAGGGCAGCATTAAATCCAAAAGAAGGTCACTGAAGTTTCTTTACCTAACTTTGAAGCAAGACATATTAGCGTTATATGTTCAGGGAAATAAATGTTCAGGGAAAATTGTTCATTTTCTTTTCAAGGATCAATGGAGAAACATATTTTCTTAGTCTACTCCAGATAAGTCATTTAATATCCATTAGTTTCCACAAAGTATGAAATTTTATAATGCGTGTAGGATTTACAAGTTCTGTGTAAAATTATGAGCTATTCAAGTAAGGAGGGAAAAACACACACCAACAATTCCCTCTTTAATGTCTGTGAGTCTTAATAACAAATATTTCATATTTGTGCAACTGGCAAAATCAATACTTTGAAACAAAACACAAACCCACGGGAAACTTTAATAAGCTATCAGTCGCATAATATTCGTTTCTAAGTATTTATTGTTATTTAAATTATAATGATAGATTAAATTTTGTTTAGTGGTTGAAACTAATCTTTAGTGAGAGAAAAAGAATCCCATTTAAAGATGATACATAAAAGTGTTAGGATAATATGATCTTGCAAATTCAGCAAACTGTCTATCAACAGCAATTCAAATCTCTTCCCACAGATACAACTCCAAATTTTATAAAGGTAATCATCATACAAACTAATCAGGTTTTTGTTTAGAGATGACATAGTGTATCACAAAGTACAAGAGAATCCTAATTAATCTTTTCCTCATGTCCCAAAGCACTGTCTCCACATTTTGTAATGAGCACTAAGCTCAATTTTAAATGTAATTGTCAAGCACTTTATTTATTCACTGGAATTATGATAAACCTTGCTCAACACCATATGGTCCTGGTATTCATGTTTCGGTTTCCATCATTTGCAGAACACATCTGGCTCCCTCCTCACCTGGAAAGGTCAATTGTGCTGTCTTCAGTTTCATTTAACAAAACAGCCAGCAAATCCCTTCTGGAAAGCAATCAAATACGATGGCAATTTCCCTCTGCCAGTCACCAAATTCAACTATTCACTTACGTAAGTACCTCGAAACCTAGGACACCAATCTCTACAGGAAGAAAAAAGTATCAGCCAACTGAAGAACTGGGGATTAAAGTGCACACACACGCGCACACGCATTCCCATTCACAAACCAAACTGCCGCTTCCGTGGCCACCTCCGCACTGAGGACCTCAGGAAGAGGTGCTGCTGGCTCTTCCTGTGCACGAATTTCATGAGGCTTCACTTTCACCCCAAAGAACATGTTTCTATGCACGTCACAGCAGAAGGAATTAGAACGTGAAGAGAATTCATTTTGAAAACAGACGTCTCGAGGGAAGGACGACTGGACTGATGGCGCGCCCTGTTCAAGGTGGCACACAGGGCTTTCCGCTGTTCAGTCCAGAGGCGGCTGCTCCGGCCTCGGTGCCTGTGTCTTGGTCACAGTAAGGTCCCCTCATTTCTTCCCTACAACTGGGCTGGACTGTGGGCAATAGCTCCCCAATTCTCTCCTTCCTCGCTACCCGCCCCCGAACAAAACAAGAACCACCCAGCGCTCCTACCGATACTGAGTTTCACTGCCCTCGAAGAAACTATCGCACCCTAGCAAGGCAGAGACCCAAACCACCCAACTTTCTGATTCTTACCCTTTGGAAACGAGTGCCTTCAAGATCACTGCTAAGCCCCAGCCTTTTCCAAAAGCGGGAACTGTTTAAAAGGTGGTGGTGGGGGGCACATGGGGAGGTGAGGGCCACTGGGAATTCTGCCTAGTTCCCACGGAGGGTCGCCTCGGACCAGCGTCCTCAGCCGGGGGGGTGACTGTTCTCCCACCAAGGGACACTTCGGCAGTGCCTGCAGACGTTTCGGGCTGCCCCAGCTGGGGGTGGGAAATGCTCCTGGCAGGTGGCCGCTTCAGCAAGAACCACGGGACTCTACAGGAGGTGTGCATGTCACTCTGCGTACTGGACTGAGAGGACTCTGCTGTGCAGGTGTCATCTGAGGACAAGAGGCGGCGGGATGGACCCAGGCGAGGGGTTCTCCGTGCCAAACAGGCCCCGGCAAGGCAGCTCCATGAATACCCGAGATGTGTCTGCACCTGCTTCAGGGCACCACGGAGTCTGCTGCGCCTACCCCCCATCTCTTTCCAGGTTGTTAGCAAGGTCTCCTGACTGGTTTCCTGTTCCCTGGCGTCACTCCTTTGAGAGAGCCAGGCGTCCAACTCTTCACCCCCGGCCCCGCTTCAGTGGCCTCACCTCGCTGCACGCTCCCTCGGGGGCGCAGCCTGTCCCTGCTAAGGCGCTTCCTCCAGGCGCGCCTCTGAGTCCAGGATGAGCGTGAGACGCCAGGCAGGGAGCCTGGTCTCAGAGCCTTGCCTGGTTGTGACGCAGACAGATGCCACACTCTTATCTGGGATGCAGCTGGTCTGGCAATTACCAGCACCGATGCCAGGGCCAGAAGGGCTGAGACAGAACCACCGTCCAGCCCTTGCCAGCCGTAGTATCCTTGGCTAGGCGTCCTTGGAGCCTCCTGGTCCTCATCTGCCAAAGGGCATCACTAACTGAACCCCCAACAACGTTAGGGGTACATGCTACCACTCGTACATGGAAGGAGCATAGAACCCTCCCGGGCGCACAGGGAACACCACATAAATATACTGCCTACACAGTTGCTTTGTCAATGAACTCCGCGGTGACAGAACTGGCTTGCAGCCCTGTCAATTACCAGCTGTGTGGCTCCACACGAGAACTTGTGACCCTTGTAAAAATGGGAGGAAGGACGCCGAGGTTACATGGCTGCTGGGAGGGACACAGATATTATACGTCTGACACATGGCATAGCTCCTGGCTCATCAAAACTATCAACCGGGGGCACTGTTATTAGCTGTGATCAACAGAGAACGGAGGCGCTGAAATGACGGCACGAAGTGGTTCCAAACCCTTCCTTCTTATCGTTCGATAAACAAATTAGCTGTTCTTTCTGCAGTAGTCTCCCTTAGACTCCTTTTGTGGGCGGCATTTAAGAACTTCGTTTCCAATACCTCATTTTCATTTCCTGCTTTTCAACAAATGTAAGCATGCTCAAGGCTACGAGGCCCAGTTTTCAATGGAGTTTAGGGGAAACTGCTACACAACAGTTGCAGGGACAGAAAAAGAATTTCCACTCCGTTCAATGTACCTTTAAGTCCAAGAATTTATATTTTTATTCCAGTAAAATTCAGTGATGCAGGAGCTCCGTAAATCATTATGAATCTTTCTTTTCTACACTGATTTTAAAGAACTTTAACATTCAGACCTGAATGACCTTGAAAGTTTACGTAGGGTCTGAGCACCAGCTGCTTTTGATACAGTATTCGCCACACTAAATTTAGAAATGTACTCTGTCCTGAGGTATTATACTTCAACAGGAAGTGGCTAGATTAAAATAAGATGCCGCTAGCACATCGGAATTCAAAAGCTACTGCAAGCCAACAACCTCCAAGAAGCCACAGTGTTCTCATTCACTGAAATACTTCTAATTCCCCACCCGGGAAAAGAAAAGAAGAGAAAAACCTTGGTGTGGCTTCCAAAAGCACATACAAAATAGCAAAAACAAAATGATGAACTGGGTGAACCAGGGCACACAGAGAAGATCATGGCAGAGGAAACGAGAGGGAGCCCAGAGGGAAGGCGTCACCCCGACTTTGCCATGGTGTGCAACCTTCCATCAGTTGGAAGGAATCATGCATCTGATTGATTCCGAGTTTCCTAGACATCTCCTCAAAGAAGGAAACATGATGAGATGTTGATTCACAGTATATGAAAATAAAGACATGTGTATCAGAAACACAGCTTGTATAATTCTGAGACACGTGCGAAATTTCTCCCACGGGTCCCAGAAAGAGGAAGCAGTGGACTATGTACGACACTTCAGCATCCTCCGTAAACATGGGGACAGTTCATTGGCACGGTGCTTAAAATACCCCTCGATGTAGGATAACTGCACGGCACTAACGCACAGCTAAGTAAACCAAACTTACGAGCGGATAAACAATACTGCAGAAGTGCGCAGACCTCCCTGCAGCCTGGCTTACTCCAAGGAAACATTTTAGAACCACTCAGAGTTCCCACTCCCTCAGGGTTACAGAAACACTGCTGCATTATATTGTAAACACATTTCGGTGCCAATAAATATACCACTTCTACAGTACTACTTTTAACGGTTGCCTGGTAACCCATCATATGGCCAGCTCCTGCCTCATTATCCAATCTTTCGCCACTGCGTTCAACTCCATGCTACTGGAAGCCACGCCGCAGCAAACAGCAAGTACCACTTTCTGAGTGTCAAAAAATTTCACAGGTCATCTACATAAAAAAAGAAAGCTGCACTTTTATTACCTAACGTTTCAGAATAAAATGCCTAATGGTGGCAAGACTCCATAATGCCGGTTAGTTCAGCGATGCCTTTAAAATAATCTGTGTTTCTTTTAGTCCCACTAGGGGCTACAGGTGTTTGCAAAATAGTAGTACACATGCAACAACTGACTTTAAGTCCATAAACAATGCCAGGCGTGTGTGTGTGTGTGTGTGTGTGTGTGTGTAGACAAATTTCCAGATTTCCTGGGAAATAACTATAAAACATACAGCATTAAAATTTCTTCACAAATCTGAGTGAGAATTTCAGAAAAAACTTAAGAGCTAATCAGGACGCTTAAATCAGCCCAGCAGCATACTCAGTAAAACCCAAGGACCAGAGGCGCCACACTGCTTCGTGTCCCAGGGTCCCGGCCGGCCCACCAGGGATGCACGCGTATCAGGGCAGCACACGAGCCCCTCCGCCAAGCCCTCAGGTCCGAGTTTAGCTGCACTGCCTGAGAGAGGCCTTCCCTGAGCCCTCGCAGCTCTGGCCGTTCCCGCCGTACCTAATGCAGCACCCCCTCCCCTTGGGTGTGAACCTAGTGACTTGTTTTTAGCTAACCAAGTGTGGCAAAGGTTATGTGACTTCCAAAATTTTGCTAGCAAATTCATTCTCTATTTCCGCCTTCCTGGCTTGCGAATTTTGATAAAGCAACACTTCCGGGCTGGAGAGGCCCACGAGGCCAGGAATCGAGGGTGGTCCCCAGGCCAGCAGCCGGGGGCGACGGCGTCCTGCCACAGCCGCAGGAGTAAGCTGGGAAGTCCCTTCTTCCCCAGCTGCGTCTTCCGATGAGACTGACGAGACAGTCTGACTTCAGCCTGGTACAAGATCATCAGCTATGTCGTGTGTGAATTCTCGGCCCACAAAAGCGTTAATAAATACGTATTGTTCTCAGCTGCCAAGTTTGCTGCACAGCAGTAACTAACACGTACATGTCTCCATGGCTCCCTGTGCAGAATTAAATTCATTTAACTAATTTTTATTTTGGAGAAAAACAAAACACATTTACTCTCTCACAGTTTTGGAGTTCAGAAATCCAAAATCGGTTATTTATGAATAAATAATTTTTAACTAAGAATTTATTTACTATCTGTCTTTTTTTCTGAACAGTAAGAGCCCTGATGGCAGGTGCAGGTGTGCTTTGCTTCCCACTGCACCTTAAGTGTGTGGCACACAAAGAGCAGCCCGTCGGCACGTGTGCATTTGCCTGAAATCTCATCCGCCAAGGTTAGTTAAAAAACACAAACGCTTAGTATTCTACAAGTTTAAAGAGTGGTTACTCTTAGATCTAAAAATCATCTTCTCTTTACTCTGCTGGGAAGTTAGTCTCGGAGACCCCAAAACAAGTCATCTCTACCAGAGAACGCTGGTTCATCAGACTGGTGACTAAACCAAAGCACTGTGGTACTAAGGTCTTAGTAGGACTGTTGGGCCAGACGATGCCATCGGACCCCTGTTGTCTCAGGGTTATTAACGGTGCCCTCTTCTCTTCCAGAAGTGTTCCGATTCGGACAACAGATTACAAGACACTGTCGGTAGGACTGACATCTTGGTCAACACCAGTGGTAATACCACTGACATCCTGGTCAACAACCAAGGCGGCGTAGGCTCCAGAATGGGAAACTAGGAATGCCAAGGTCCCGGAAGACATAGGTTCCTACATAAAGAAGCGGGGAGATACTCAACCCGGTGGTCCTAACATGGCACAGTAGGTGAAAACGGCCCTAGGTTAGAACCATGAGAATCGTCAAAGGAAGCTTCCTGCACCTGCTGTCTTGAAATGATACGGGCTACTTCCAAGAACAAATTATGCGTAACACTTTGCCCAGCGCCACCAGCGGTAGGCGGAATAATGCCACCGCCCCAAAGTTGTCCACATTCTCATCCCCGCAAACCGTGAGTAGGGGACGTTACGTGGCAGGGAGCAGTGACGGCTGTACATGGAATTCAGGTCGTCAATCAGCTGGCCTCAAAAACAGAGAAATTATCCTGGATGATAAAAGTGGTTCCAATGTATCAAGAGAGTCCTATGAATGAGGAAGAGGGACGGAGCATGAGACCGACCGGGCACCAGTGCAGGGTGGGACCCACTCGGCCACCACTGCCGGAGGAGGGGTCAGTAGCTAAGGACACCCGCGCCTCTAGAACAGAAACAAACAACACACATTCCCCCCCAGCCCTGCAGACACCTCGATTTTAGCCCAAGGACACCCATTTTGAACTCATGAGCTCCAGAACGGTTCAAGGAGTAAATCTGTGTTGTTTAAGCAACTAAATTTGTGGTAGTTGGTTATAGGAGCCATAAGAAACTATTATACATCTTCTCTCTTACCACTAAGCTCCCATTGTACTCTCTTCAGACCACTTTACAGCACTGAACACCACTTGTATTAGGTACACCTTATAACCACTCTTGGGATACAGTGCTGCGCTTCGAGGAGCTTACGCTGCAACCCACACGTAGTCTCCGACAGCGCCTGCAAAACTGTGTGCTGTTACCTGAATGAATGAATGGGATCTGTCACTCGGGGCCAGAGGGGCATGAGGGTGAGCGAGCACCCGTCAGTGCTCACTCAGTCCCCCCCGGGCTGGGCTCTGCGCGCCTGCTCCTTGGAGTTCTGCTGCAGCCCCTGGGGCGCTCCCCATTTCGTGCTTTGCGTGCTGCTGCAGTGTCCTCTCTCACTCCCTCCCTTGCAGATCCTGCTCCGAAAACCTCCATTCTCACTGCGGATGCTGCAAACTTCAGCCTGGGCCTTGAAAGCAAAGTCGGTCTTCATTCCAGTCGAGCCGTGGAAGTGGAGGATGGAGAGCAACGCCTTGGGGAAGAACTGCACTCTCTTGGGGAGCTTAAGTACCGGAGCTGAACCGCACAGGGTGAGGATGGGAAAGTACTCGCTTACCTTCAGGGCCCAGCCCTGAGTCTCCGCAGGGCCTTGGGCAAATCGGTACCTGACAATTCCTTTATGTTGGAAATCGCCCATCGGTGCCTTTACTCTCTGTCCATCCAGGCCAATCTTTACGAGGCCACTAACTCACATAAACAGAAGAAGGGCCCAGCTCGGGCTAGAGTGCAGTGCAGTCACCCTAGCTCACAGCAACCTCAACTGCTGGAGCTCAAGCGATCCTCCTGTCTCAGCCTCTGAGTAGCTGGGACTACAAGCGTGTGCACTGACGCCTGGCTAACTTTTTCTATTTTTAGTAGAGACGGGGTCTCGCTCTTGCTCCTGAGGCTGGTCTCAAACTCCTGAGCTCAAGAGATCCTCCTGCCTCGGCCTCCCAGACATGAGCCACCATGCCTGTCCACAGGTTGATTCATAATACCCAAAATATAGAAATAACCAAATGTCTATCAACTGATGAATGAGTAAATAAAATGAGGTATATTTATAACACTGGAAGATTATTCAACAATAAAAAAGAGTGAAGTATCAATTCATGCCACCCCATGGATGAACCTTGAAAACTAAATGAAAGGGGCCATACACTAAAGACCACATATTGTATGATCCCATTTGTATGAAATGTCCAGAATACACAAATCCACGGAGACACAAAACAGATTAGTGGTTGCTGGGGGAGGGGGGTGACTGCTAATGGTTACAGGGATTCCTGCTGGGGTGACAATAATGTTCTAAAATTGTACTGAGTTGATGGCTGTACAACTCCGTAAATTTACTAAAAATCACTGAATTGCACACTTACAAGAGGTGAAATTTGTGGTATGTAAATAATACCTCAATAAAGCCAGTTTTATAAAAAGTTTTCTGAGATCCTTGAAGCAAAGACAGTATCTATGCACTTGTATATAAATGTTAAACGCAATATATAGTTACATTGCTATTGTACAATAAAAAAACTAGGGACTGCTTCCAATTTTTAAAAGCGTGAAAATGCTTCATTTGCTCTGGGATACGAGGGGATTTTAAATAAGCGCGTTTCCTATAATGTCAAAAGCACAATAGTGTCACATAAGTTGGTAAGAGGCACAGAGAATGGCTTTCTAATTCAAATTATACCCAAACAATATACTTTATTAAATCAAGTTGTATTTGTACATAACATGATTTTCAGCGGGTTTGTGATGAAAACTGAAATGCATAAAATGTGTCTTGTTACAGTCACAACAGAATGCGGGGAAGAGGAAACCCACTACAATATTAGCTTATTACGAGTTAAGAATTCTAATGCCTGAAGCCCGGTTTCTTAAGTGGATTTATAATTCAATGTAAGTGGATTAAGAAATTCAATTTTCTGTCATTGCACATAAAAAAGCTTGAATAATGAAGGTAAAAATATTATTTAAATATATTTTTTAAGCTGCCAACTTGTACAGCTTTTTCCAGACTGTGTTAGGACCAGCACTGCTAAAAAGAAAATATATATAACTCGCGCACTTTAATTTTAGCTAATTGCTGTGAATTCCTCTATCTTGGACTGAACCATCGTTATAAAATCAGAAGTTTGTACGTTTATTTTCCTATGTTTTTCAAAAAAAGGGGGGGGTCAGATTTGGTCATTTGTGCTTAGCAACATCAATCGCGCTGGGAGGACGGGGTCAATGAAACCGACGATTCACAGCTAAGAGATCGCACCACGACCAGCTGGCATTGCCCACTGCAAGAGGGAGCAGGAAGCCACACACAGAGCCAGCTTCACAAGTCC
This sequence comes from Avahi laniger, assembly GCA_963575035.1. Classification (NCBI taxonomy): domain Eukaryota; kingdom Metazoa; phylum Chordata; class Mammalia; order Primates; family Indriidae; genus Avahi; species Avahi laniger. The sequence goes on from CAUYSK010029962.1 coordinate 26,842, forward strand.
CCGGCCCTGGTTCCCTGCCCGTGATCAGCCGCCCCTCCCCGTCCCAGCACATTAAGTGCTTGACTCTTAACATCTGGCCTGTTGACCCACCATGTCAGCTTCCTACTGCTGCTGTAACAAACGACCTCAATCTCAGCTGCCTCAAGCAACAGACTCATTCTCATACAGTTCTGAACAGGAGGGGTCTACATGGGTC